>BOPM01000660.1:156090-180824 GCA_022179025.1 Porites australiensis | reverse complement strand
TTAATGCCGTCCAGTGACGTCACTCACTAACCGAAAACCAGGTAGTGATTTTGATTGGTTGATTGTCTAAACATTCGCATAATTATGTATAATTATGAAAAATTTTAGCAGGATCGTCGCTTGATATTCAGCGGATCGCATCCCTGGCATTCTTTCGTGTAGTTCAAACATTTCGATA
Source organism: Porites australiensis (assembly GCA_022179025.1). NCBI lineage: Eukaryota > Metazoa > Cnidaria > Anthozoa > Scleractinia > Poritidae > Porites > Porites australiensis. The sequence continues at coordinate 180,646 of BOPM01000660.1, read as the reverse complement.
AGCTTAATCTTTATCTTAAACAGCAAAATTGCCTTTGCCTTCGAAACTGAAATGCTAAATTGAACTGCGAATGAAGAATCATTGCGGAGAGTCGGTAGGTTTTTCATTTAGAGCTGCTTTGTGGTTTCGGCGGCAGGTGATTTTGTTTACGCGAAGTTTTCTGAGGCCAATGTTATAATTCGACCCGCTTGCTATTTTCACCGTCAAGTGTAATGATTCTGTTAGCTTTTCTTTTTTTTTTCTTTTTTTTTTTCTTCGTTAAGGACCAAGCTTCTTTTCAATTAAAGCAAATCGCTGTGTTTTTGAACTAAGTGTTTCGTGTGTGTGTTTATTTCATTGCGTGATTGCGACCGAGTTTGATTATAGAAATACAACCGGTTCAGAGTTTTACTGCATGCAGTTGATAGTTTGAACGTTAAACATGAATTACGATCGAAAAAATAAAGCAGTTCCGTATCGTGCAGACATTTCCAAACGAGATTTCTCGGTTTGCCACTTGAAAATCGTGTTTTACTTTTTTCATGAATTAAAGCAAAGGTCAAGGAGTAGTGACATCACTGGACGGCATTAACGGCCGGTCAATTCAGACGTTACTGAGGGAGTAATAACGACTCGAAGTAATCGGATGAAATTCAGGCTATATCGCTTCTGTCGCTTCGCAATGTTTTCCGGTCTTGTGCCGCGATTGTTTTGGTCAGCACCTGTACACATCTTATGTATATATCTTTGGCGCTGAGATACCGGGAAAATGCTGTGATAAATAAAGAACAAACGCAGACAAAGTACTCAGATGTAATTAACTTTCATTCAATTATTGCCGGTTATTGTTGTTTGCTGGATTCACCACTGTATTGTCCAGGCTTGTACAGGCCAGTGCTTTGCTTTTCTCCTTTGGATGACGAGGAGCAAAACAATGGAGTACATCTCCCGGTACTTTTGTGTTCTACCTCTAAATAATTTCGGTGATGAGTTGCGGTGAGTTATTTCATATTGGAGTTTTTACTGGGAAGATAACAGAGGCTACTAAGAATAATAAATTCGCTTTGTTTTAGCTCTCTACTCAGCTCTAGTTACAGTGCAAAATAAAACATTGAAACATACATAGCTCTACATATGATCGTTTTTTATCTTTCGATACTTTTCGATAAAAGTCGATTGAAATCGAACTCTAACGCCAAAAGTCGATCAAAATCGATAATCACAAGAAATTTTGTGATCGACTTTTATCGATTTCCGATATTTGTCGATTAATTAGTATCGACTTTTATCGACAACGATCTATTTTTATCGACTATCGGAATTATCGACATGTTACGTCCTGAGTTAATACATACGCTTAGTAATTGACTACGAAATTTCAAAAAATTGGGAAAACCAGCATTTCCTGAGCTATGGAGAGATCCAAGTACGTTCAGGTTATTAAACATTACCTGCTGAAACAAACCGCCTTCCTCCTGATTTTCTCCAGGAATTAAACAGAAATTTCAGAGCACGACGATTCCGAACGCTGGAGACCGCCATTTTGCTTCCAGTCTAAGTCCTAGACCCTTCGCTGTCAAGATAAGATTACAGGCAGCCCATTCTCACGCACAGGAAAACTACCAGTAAATTGCCGGCGTACCTAACGTAAAAAGGGTTTATATGGGAACAGTAAAATGCACCTACTTCATGCTACTCTTAAGTTTAAATCGAAAAAGAACAAAATTTTAGGCATGCTTTTGCTAAACTTGGATTGTGGCAATCTGGGCAATCCAGCAAGCCGAAGCGAGGGACTCATTCCACCCCCGCCACACCCACATGGCCATTCAATTTTTTTAATTCCCTCGCGGTCTCCTTGCGATTTAGCTCTAAAACGGACAGTATGCTCACAGGCTGCCTCTGGTTCTCCACTTTTAAAAGGCGTGGGCCGATCATTCTGTCCGCTCAAACCAAGCAGGTTTTAGATACCTGCACCGCGAAATCATCCTACTTGGCTTGTGTGACCACTGTGGTACCTTACCTTGAAAGGACTGAAATGAGACTGTCCAAGTCTTAACGCAGCCTCGAAGATAATTGATTATTTTGTTATCCAAAATGCTCTGCGACATTGACTACCGGTATTCAGGTTTGGTGGATAAACGGCTCATCTCACCCGAAGTTGCTGTTATCCAGTTACGCATGCTTAGCTTGTACCACGAAGCCTTATACATAAGCCGTTTTATCACTTTCAAAACGTGGCGTGTACTTGTCGTTTTAAGAATATAACCGCAAAGCTATGTAAGAAAACAGTTTTCAAATAATTAATTTCGGCAACATAGCTGTTGTGAAGATGACTTTCGAGTATGTACTAAACCTATTCTGACGGTACACAGAACGCGGGCAAGTTTCATGCATCGCGTGTCCCTTAACTACCACCAAAGATGGTCGGATATCTTCTATCCCTTTGAAAATTATATGACTGATCTCTCTATATCCCCCTATTCCAATAAAAACAAAGCAGCGATTAACGCGCGCATTTGTTGAAGGAGCGCAAATTTTGCCCATCGAGTCTTCTTTCGAAACTGCAAAAGTATTTGCGTCTATATTTGCTATATCAGTTTCTTGTGGGAGTTCTAAAAACCTCGCGCCTCTTGTGGTGGCGTGGGCCCGAGCAAGTTACTCCTTGCCGAAATCACGGTTTTCACGCTTAAACGTTGGCAAAGAAATGACACAAGTGATCTTAATATGTTTGCAACCTAGGAAATCATTTCAAAGGAGCTTTGTCTGAAAGGATTTTTTCACAACTTTGCAGAATTGGACTGCGTAAGTCGCACCTATTGTTTTTGTTTCCTTGTCACGGTCAATGATTTGGCGTGTCTTTGTGAACTAATAATACCTGAGAAAAATGTGAATAAAAGGCTTAAAACTGTTTTGATTTTCTGATCGCGTGTCCGTAAATGAAGCTACAATGCAGTGCGACTGTAGACAATCCCTGAAGAAGATATCTCCCATTATAGTCAATATAACATTTAGATAAGGTGGCAGCTTGTGCGAAACACTCTAACAAGAGTTAGATACATAAAGAATGACATTCTGAAAGAGTAAATAAGCAAGATTAAAATAAGAACACTGATTAGATCAGCGATTTGGTAACTGTATAATGTATGATTGAGTGTGACTACGCTTTGTTTCATAACATAAAAAACGAGTGAGAAAATTATCCGCACCAAATAACCAGAGTGATTATTGGCTGACCATCGTCAAAATGTCAAAGTCAACTTTAATTTCATTGCTACGCTCATAAGAGAATTATTTCTTGAGAACAAGTGTTACATCTCTGCTAAAACAATCAAAGCTCTTAGCATTGCTATTGCCGGATTCATCTGCGCGCAGTGCTTGTTCCAGGTTGGCGTGTTATGATCTTTATTTGCTTCTCTTGACACAGAGCACGCAGCGGTGAAATCACCCTCAACACACTTATTTGCGCAAATCAATTAGGCTGCTTCCCTAACTTTTAAACGTTTGTGGTCACCGTGGACCTTTGTTGCGCGCGCTTTATCTGAATACTATCAGCTGCGTCATAAGCCAGTCTTCAGAAAGTTTTAATTGGCCGGTATTAATCCTAACCGATAAGACACAAAACCAAAAACCTCAACGTTTTACACCTGCCCCAACCGCAGGCGAAATTTCTTTCCTAGACTGCCTTGCGCTAAGCAGGACCGCCCAATCACAAGCTCTTGAATACAGACTTTGTGAGCAATTAACGCCCAACAGTGAATTGTTCTCAAGACACCTTTTGCACTTCAAAGCAGTTTTGTATAAACTTGGTGTCCCGAGGGTCAATTAGGGGGATTGTTTATGCGACTAGCCAATCAATTTGCACGTCGCACAAGAGCGATCTAGTATTCATTGTGTGGCGCTGTTAGACCAAACGCGGTGTAGAGGTGATACTTGTTATAAACCAACCGTGTTACTGACTTCTGGAGTTGTCTTCTGACGAAAGTGATCAAGACTCAACGGGAACAAAACCATGAGTCAACGAGCAGAAGACAGTGAAAATCTCTCACCAAAAGCGGCAGCTTTCTCTATCGCCAGCCTACTGACAAAGGATCTTCAAGGAAATTCCAACGCTAGTAAAACAAGAGAGATGAATCCGCCCTTGACAGTTTACACAGAAAGAGAGAATTGTTGGACCGGACACAAAAATGACCTGTCTGCACACAAGGCGATGAGCTGTGCTCCCACCAAGGAAGAATGCGAGAGCTATTCCATCCAGAGCATTTTAAACGGAGAATACCCCAGAGGCGATAAATACGCTGACGGCAATGTCAAACGAGAAATGGAAAAAAATGGTTCAAACAGCGATCCTCTGCATCAGTTAGCAGCCTGTTGCGATCTGGTTAGAACTATAGACACTTTGAAAGACCCAACTTCACTGTTATCGCCGCAAATGAGAATTTTGGATGTCCAACGCGAAGTACAAGTTGCAATGCAGCAAAGTGATCTTTGGTGGAAATTTTACGCCTGCGGCACAGAAATGGTCATCACTCGCACTGGAAGGTGAGAAAATTTATCATTTAATGTGTTGTATTGAAATTGCTTTATTTAGTAACAGATCATGTTTCGCTACAGCGTAAAGGCAAAAAGTTTTAAGTATGACTTTTAAAAAAGTCACTTCAAATGTTTATGTACCACTTGACATAAAAACAAGATTCTTTATTACATATTGCTTGAGACAACCTTGAAAATTACCCAAATTATTGGAAATGAAAAGTTATTAAATAACTAAGGAATTCCGCCACATTTTACAAAATTTCACACCTTCGAAAATGGCTACGTGTTAAGATTTGTTTTAAAACAGCCCGTAGTATCCTTTCTTGTCAGTTCAACTTGCGTTGCTTTTGAAAAGCAAAATAAGAAAGATTGCGAGCGGACTTAAACATCGGTGGTTTTGGTGTAAATTCCCTAACCGCTCGCGTGAAACAACTTGCTACCTTGAGTTAACAAACTTTACCGGAACTCCAATACTAAGAAACTTCTCCCCACAATATAAAGAAACGATCTTTCTTCCATTCAAATCCAGAGCTGTCACAATTGTCGTCTTTGAAACACAAACTAAAACTAACTCACCAGAGGAATAATTCTTTTCGCATTTAATTCAGCCAACGATTATTTTCGCTGCGGGCAGCTCGGTTTTCTTAATTCGTGTTTCGATAATTGCACAAAACATCCGACCCGGCTAATCCCTCGCCAGAAGTATGAAAAATAATATATCTGTTTAGCTCCTAAGTTATTATCTGTCATTTCTTTTTTGCATTCCGCATATTTACCATTTCGTGACGTCATGTTAAAAGATATTTTTCGTATTCACCCGGGTTTCCGAAAGTGAAGAATGGGGTCGCGTGCCACTGAAGTTTTATGTTCTGTTCTATGATACTCCCATGTGTAACAAACAAAGCAAATCTCTTTTTGCTTTCCTTTAAACTGTTGATTTGCTCTCTCCGCATGTGCCTTTGATACAAGTCAATTTGTTCATCACGATTCAATTGTGTTTAGGCGTGGGGATGAAATTTAGACCAGCAAATAGTACGTTTATTGTGCGCAATTAAGTCTTTTCAACTACTGAGTGTGTGAGAAACTTTTTAACTCTTGCATGGTAAAATGTTGTCTATAACTATGCAATTGAAGGAATCCTTGAGCGTGAATTTAGTGCGTCAATGCATAAATAACATTTGCACTTTATCAATACTAAATGATTCTGTTTTCAAAAACCAAAGAAGCGTTTATTAACAATATTCTTTCAAACTATGTTTTGTGTTTAGTGTCAGATAAGGCTTTTAGTAGAGCAACACAAAATACTGTATCATTAATCCACTTTAAACTTTCTTAATCGAGCCTCAGCGTTTTCAAACTGGCTAAGTTGAAGACTTAAGGGTCATCTCTAATACCTGCAATGGAAGCTTTTAAAGATCGAGATAGCTATTATCACTTCCAGGTGTAGTGTTATTAAAATTCAGGCTAGTGACTTTTAATATTCAAAAAAATCCCCAGATATAATGAAGATAAGTATTATTCACATGTGGGCACAAAGAGGTTTTTGATCGCTTATCTTTCCAAGCACTGAAAATGTCCTAAAAGTAATTTAATTGTGTGTCCTCCTTGATCAATCACGCTTACACAAAAGTTTTAGATAATCCCTAAGACCGATACAACAAACATAATGCCCCGAGGGATGGAAAGATTTCAAGTATAGAGCTCTATGCCTGGTTTATTAGATTATTAGATTGTTTTTGTTTGGGTTTAGGAAAAGAGCTCTTGCTTAGACTGGGGGTATTTGTTAGTGCTTGTAAGGGATTTAGAAGGAGCTTAAAAAGATGTGGTGGATTCTCTTCGCTGGCGAGAGTTTTATTGGCAGATAAAACTTTATTTATAAATGAGAACGGCATGTTTTTCTTGTTGGCTAATACAGAACTGGATATTTTCTAGTACCGTTAACAGCCATAACACCATGGCCAGCAACACAGAGCGGGGATGTTTCTTTCAGCTTCTTCGTTTTGAAAAGCCAGTGTATATTTGATGAAAAGCTCTGCTCTTCATATCCTCACTCTGCTATAAAATTCGTCGCAGCGAAGGAGGAGAAAAAGCGCAGATAGCAACAAAACCACAAAGGCAGATAAGCATATGGAGCCAGTAAAGTAAACAACCACTTAAGGATTTAGCGCAGATTGTGTTTAGCACGTGCCCCGCTTTTTATGGGTGTGTCTCATTGTTTGTGACTCTTAAAATAATGCACGATGTTTTTTCCTTCCGCTAATGAGAGGAGAGATCATTTGAAACAGATGACATTAGGCACCTAGCATGTGCCCCGCAGATTACTTTCAGTTCAAACCTCTGAGTTTTGCATTCTCTGTAATTCAAACCCGGAATCGTTTAAGCCCTACTACGGGTCACGCATAAATAACCAAAGGACTGGGGTGCTTACCCCTTCAAAGAAAAGTCGCAACAGCTTCTTAAGTCCACTCACATTGAACAGCTTCTAACAGCTCGTAGTGCCCAGACAATGACAGAAAACTTTCATCACGAAAGCGCATGTGTAGAGATCTTTCACCTGCTACTGATGTAGCTATTGCGGTGAGTACAGTCTAAATGATTATTAAGCAGCAATCCTAGCCGGGGTACCTGACACTTTATCTATTTACTTTAACTTATCTGATGCTAAAATGATTGATTTCTTGCAGGAGAATGTTCCCAACTCTTGCTCTGTCCTTCCTTGGCATGGACCCGAGACGATACTACTCCGTACATGTCGATATCGTTCCCGTCGACGGCTACGCTTACACCTTTGTCAACAATATATGGCAAGTGAACGGAATGGCCAGCGAAATGCACGCGTTGCCGTACATACAGTCCTACCAAGCGGATGAGGTGGCGCATACTGGCCTGTACTGGATGAAAAACGGCGTCGACTTTAAGAAGGTTCGACTCACAAACCGAAGAGTTGGTCCATTCAAAGATGGCGAGGTAATGCAATTTCGTAATTACATCCGAAAAGGATACTATACTTAAAGAAAGTTCAAGTTTTAATTAATCTCGAACGGAATCTTTTGTATTTCGATATTTCCAACTTATTTTAAAATTCACGTGGTTTTCGTATCTGAAACTGAAGATAAAAATGGCGTTTTTATGAACGCTTCGCCCCGTTTTCATCAAAGACGAAAACACAAAGAATGACGGGAACGAATTTCAGTACGCATGTGTTGTGAAAAGCCGAAATATCAGAGAAACTAAACGCACTAAAATACTCTAACATTTTTAGCTGTTTTCATCTACATAAACCAACATATCGAGTCGATCAAAGGTTTCTCAGTTACTGTGGCATAAATTCTCGGTCTACATAAAGCCGCAGGAGATGTCATGGGGTATTAAGAGACTTTTTTGCCATAGCGAATTGGCAAATTTTGTAATTTTCCAATTGACCGAGCTCATTACTTATTCATAAATCGCTCTCTTTGTCTCTGGTCCGCGACCTCGTGTTTAATTTTGAGTTGTTCGTATTTTGTTACAATTTTATGAACGATTTAAGATATTACTTAGCCAACGCAAGCCGTCGATTAGGATAAAAGGTTTTAAAGAGATATTCAATAAATCAAAAGAAAGCAAACGTGATACTAAACTGGAAAACCTCAAATTATAAACTTTGTTCATGAAGAAACTAACAATGCAAATTTGCGAAAGCGACTCACGGCTCGCCAAAACGAACTACGAAGGGAAATAATCTAATCTGAAGTAAACTGTTTTGGTGAATTTACACTAAAAGGAAAAGTTTTTATGTGCCCGCCAGAACTTATATATTATATATCTATTCATTTTTTTAGTACGAGACGAAAGCTTCATCTATCATTTTATGTACTTGTCCGGGGTGTTCGCATATCACTGCAATCAGAATTACTATTTTAAAAGGGGTTCGAAAGCAAATAATAAACGTTTTGAACGCTTTTAATCTTAATGTGTATTTTAATTACGATTGACAGCTTCACCTTAGTCCAAACAGAAAATACCAACCGAGGATTCACGTTGTAGAGGAAACTGAAGAAGGCGCAAAGGTTTCCTGTTCAACATACGTGTTTCCCGAGACAACATTCATTGCTGTAACAACGTATCAAAACGAAGAGGTATGAATTCTATAAAACTATGTCCATTTTTAAGACCAGCATTAAACTTTAAATATTCACTTTTATTTCCAGAGTAATTTAATCAACTAATATTCTTCAATTTTAGAGTTCCCTGAGCTTAACGTTTAAAGCTTTCTTACGTTTACTTGAACTGATGCTACAAAGTAACCAACTATAATTATCTATTTGCGAATGAGAACTGGTCCCTGAAAAGAGTATTTATGATTTTAGATCAACATGATATAACAACAATAGGTGGCTACTTTTGACGAAGTATTTTAGTAGAGAAATAAAGCATAGGCATCTATGGAATGGATAAAAATGTCAAATTAGAAATAGTTCAATTTTTTTCCTTAAAGATACATGCAGTTTTCTACAAAACTGATCCTTATTTGACACACTTAAGATTGTTTGTTTGTTGTTTTTTCAGTTGATTCAGATGAAAATTGACCATAATCCTTTTGCTAAAGGATTTCGCGACAAAGGATCTAGGTACGTAAACATTAAATTTTTTATGATTTTTTTTCAAAGATAAATAACTATTATGCGCAACCAGCTGATTATTCGATCGGTTTGTGACTTTCTCGTTATTCATATCATTATCGTATCACTCAGCAAAAAGTCGCGAAAATCTGACAAAACGAGCAAAATTTGTTTTATTTTATCTACTGAGCAACATTTACATGCGAGATAAAAACGGTAATAAGAAAAAGCTTTTTATCTTAAAAGTGAATCGCAAGCGATAACAATTATTGGACAAAGATTCGATACATGAGTGTATTTTGAAACAATACACAAAAAATACACACCGCCAGTAAATTAGCCAAATGCGTCAGATTTCATGTCACGCCCGTTTTATAAAGCGAAATACGATTTTTGTACGGAACGATTTTCAACTCTAATCCATTGAAAACTGAGTTACCATTGAATGAAACCAAAACAGTTTAAATTTTGGTACTGATTGTAATATTCGCGATTCTGAAGAAGGGGTTTTTCAGAGGCTTTACTTGTTCAGGTTATCACTTTGGAAAGTCGGTACAATTTCAAAACCAGAACGGCAAAAATGATCTAAAAAGTTATTTTTTCTCTTCAGCACTAAAATCATTTCACAAAGGATTTGGTCTGTTTGCTTGCAATTTAGGCAACAATTAGCTTATCTAGCATTCAGATAAGCCTTCACAAATGAAAAAAGAAAATCATGTAACATTCATTATTAGCAAATAGGTTCAAGGAACCACTTTCATCCTTTTGATTCCTTTGTCACTCATGCATTTGATCGTGCTTTTCTAAGTTTAAAACTCTTTTAAATCAATTAAACAGCGTTTTTTGAATCATACCGTCGATTCGAAGAAGGGAAAACGAAAAGATATATTATTAAAAAATCACATAAAGCTGTGATATATAATAAAATTAACTGAAAGCATGCACTTGATCATGTTAAATAGTAGCATCTCATCGCACTTGCAATGTGCTGCCTTTGATAGTCTTAATAATATATATCAGTTGCTGCGAAGAACCTTAGAAAGGCGCGGACTCTTCGTAGCCTAACTTTTAATCCGGGTGTGGGTGAAACATGTTTTTCCTTTGTTAAAATTATATGGAATTAATTTTCCTTAAAAAACTGTTTTATTTTATCTGTATCATCACATATAGTTCGTTCGCGTTTCTAACTTTTATGTATCTGTAAAACTAAAATTTTCTAAATTAGCATAATTGACTTTTACCGTAACAATACGAAACGAAGAAGCGATAAAACACAATGATAGAAAAGTTCAAGCATTGTAACTCTCATAGGTTTTTTTATTGTCAAAAACCATACAATGAAAGTTAAGAGTTCACTGTTAAGGGTAAGAAAGTTAAACGCCTTAAAGGACGGTATACATTGTACTAGATATCCTTCAAAAATCTTTTTTGCAGTTTACAATGCATGTCCGTGGATGGAACCCATTTTTTCCACAGCCACGTGGTGAGCAGCTAGTGTTGCAGAAGTAGAACGGAAATAAGAGTCGGGTTTTTTTGAAATAATCTGAAAAGGCTGCCTATTATGGCAATCTAGTCCAGTTTGTTATATGTGAACCAGTACAGGCTACAATCATCGCCCTGCTCCCAGTCTTAATTATGTACATGTTCAACTGCGGACCCATTTACAAATTCAAACACTGCTTCTGAAATCATCTTGTGCTGAGTTAAGTTAAGGCATGAAGAGCGGCGTTCGCGGAATCTTTTTTTTTTTGTCTTTTTTTTTTTCAGTTTCTTGAGTTTTGTATGACGAGCAACTATTGGCAGAGCCCAACGCATTTATTATCTAAAACTGGAGCGGCAGTTTATTCAAACGGCGATTATATGTGCCTCGAGATGGCTCGTATTGAGCCATATCTTCACATATCTCATATTTCCCAAACTTCAAACTGATATCTTTTGACTGATTTCTTTGAGTTTCCTTCCGTTTTTTATCGTTTTAATGAGCAGAATCGTCGCTTTGCATTCGACCCCAGGAAAAGTGAATTTATCAACTTAGGCTTGAGCGTAGAATGCGTTGCATTTGAATCGTTAAAGTTCATTAAATTACCTCGTGGAGTACAAAGACCAATCCTGTTAGCAAAGAGGACTTTGTCAAGTTTATACAGAGGACTGGAAGTAAAATCGGACACAGACAAATGTTCACTTGTCATTCACGCAGCTGTATAACAACATAACTTATGGATATTTTTCGGGGGAGTCCAAAAAGGTCGTTTTCTGGCTCCGTTATTTAGATTACACTCTTCAGTCTTCTTGACCGTGTTTGATATTAATCTTACCTTGGATAAATTTTACAAACACTTCTTGGCGGAAGTGACATAGTTTTCATTCTTGAGCTTCCAATTGATAATTCGTGGTCTTTCACAGACTGACTCTATTTATTTCAAGGGTTCTTCAGGTCAATAACAGTCTTGGCTCTTCAGACACAAAGCCAGCTAATTAATGATCTATGTTTCTTTCATAGAGATGATCATATTGCCTAATTCGATCTTTTATTCCATCTCAAAAATATGCCCTTAGGTACTTTTTTTGTATGTCAGCCGTTTTGATTATATCTTAATATCTTAGAAATATAAATCTAGTTTTCTTAGTTAACTATGTTTTTGTGTATTCTATATGGATTTAGAGTACATGGTTATCGTTATAGTCTGAAAGCATACCTACAAAAGACCGTATTCGGGAACATTCATCGTCCTTCATCGTATTCAGCTTTTCACATATTGAAATTTTACAACCCCTACCACGTGGACAATTGTCCAGAACTAACGTGCGTGGAAACGTATAACTCTAGAAGAATAGAGATTTACATTTTTGTGGCTTCTTGCGCAACTGAACTCTTGAATACGACCGTAGCTGGAGTGAAATTGAAAGAATGACACTGGTGGTCAGATATACTTGGTGTAAGTGTTCTAAGAGGTTTCTAGACCTTATTAGCAGCAGATATCTTTCTGGAAAATCAAATTAAGCGCCATACTTCTTTTCTTCCACTATCGGATGGACACTTAAGCCTTCATCAGCATTTTCTTTTAATAACATGCGCGTGTTTTATACAAAATGAATTCACATATGAGAAAAAAACTCATTCAATATTGGTGTACATATCTTTTCGATCTTATAATCAGGTAATTAATTTTGTGGCCTTTTATGGCACCAATCAGATACTCAACATAAATGAGATATTTTTCAATTATTCTCTTAAGCATGTCGATATTAAGAAATATACAAGATCAGGTCTTGTTAACATGCATGTTAAGTTTAAAGTTAGTGCCATTTAGACATTCCAGCTTATAGTTACTCAATTACTATGAAAGTTTTAACAAAACATTTCTTTTGTTGTCGCCGCGTGTCGCGTGCCGGGCACACGCCATTACTATTTTACTTTCCTTAAAAGAACAAAAGAGATCAAAATCAAAATGCTTTCCTTTTTAGAAAATAGAAATGTGCTCTTAAATGAGAGATTAAAGCACGAAACAAGGAAAGAAACTCAATACGTGACATCCGCTAATAGCATTGTTGCGCCACTTTCAGTTATTAAGATATCAACTAGTTTTCGGACTAAAAATATACCTTCATTTCACTGTCATCTGTAGGTCTGAAAAGAGTATTGGAGGTTATTGTCATGAGCAAATTTAATTCTCTTTTCTAATTAACAAGGAGTTAAATTTAGAGTGAAATGAGTATCCTAGTAGCTTTTCATTGATTTCTCTCATGTCGCGTGCCACACTATTGAAGGAACCAATGAACGACTGAGTTCTTTGCAATTAATAACGTATCCGATTCCAGAATGTTTAAGAAATCTACTTCCTCTTTTTTAAAGCGGATTAATTAACTTAACCACTAAGTAACAAATAGAGAGGAATAGATAAATTTATGGTGGCATCAAGTAAAAACAGGATAATATGTAATGAACATAAAACAGATTGAGAAAATTAACAGTTTGAAGGTCTTTTCAAAAACTATTTTTTGACGTAATACTAACCTCAGGGGGACCACATTAATTGGATTCGAGCTAGTCAAAATTTTACAAATTCTACCTATGTATCACTTCTATAACAGAAAATCTGCTGCGCTTTCAGTTACTTAAATTATACAGCCCAGCTTGGATACTTTATTTCAGTTTCAAAATTTGCTGGTTTAACAGGATACTAACATATCCAGCATCGTTAAATTTGGAACAGGAGTGCATAATTATCTTTTTTCAATTGCAATATATCTGTTCGAACTTAATCAATGGGGCCACCCAATGGTACGTTTTAAACACTGATAAAGTTTGTTTTTAGAACATCCAGTCTTTTGAAACCTCTTTTGGTTAGATTTTTCTCGATTTTTCAACATACAAAAAGGTTTTTAATTATTTCGTTCAATTCTCGACCTGTCCAGAGTTGCTGACCAAATGACGTCACCTTTTCAGTGGGGAAACATGTGGTGGTATATTCATCTCCTCAGTTAAATTAACTTACAGGAGTGTGGAGAAAAAACTCAAAGATTAAGGTCACCAAAGGGTTCAATAGATTTTTCCACTGGTTTTTTATTTTTTATTTTTTTATTTAATGGCACTGGAAGAGATTCTTACTGAGTTAACAAATTTTGGTAGTTCCCTAATACCTTTGGGTAAATTTATACAGACTGAAGAAAGACAAAATTTCGAATGATTGCCTTAGAATTTAAAGAACCTACCGAAAACCAACAAAGGCATCAGTTTATCGTGTCCCGAATGTCAGGCGTTGTCTTTGTTGCGATTCGCGTTGTAAAAGGCAATTTTCCAATCAAGTCGTTGGTTTTTCATGTTATCTGCATGGGGTACTACGATGAATCGAACTCACTTAAAACACGCGCCTTGATTCTAATGAAAACATGCAATTAAAATTAATAGTAAAAATAATGAACTTTAAAAAGGAAAGCTACTGTAGCTACTTGTACACTGAACATGTCCAGTCGTAGGCCAGTTGACGTAACATTGCTACATCACAGAAGAGTGTGGACTTGCTGTTTTATTTCAAAAGTTGCACCGGTGTTGAATTGAGTTCGTTTTTCACCGAGATACGTGTTTTGTTTTATTTTGATTTGCTAACACTTTCTTCGAATTCAGTTATAGAAAAAGTACACCACGTTTAATCTTGAGGGATATTTTGTTTCTGTTTGTTTACCCTCGTGTCGCGTGCCACTAAAACAACTAATTAACGTTAATCTGAAGTAGAATACTTCCCAGCGAGAGTCCTACCGGAGTAAATATCGCTATTGTAGTAGAAGCGTGCACCGTGTTTGAGCGTCAAGCTGAGCCACTGTTGTGTATTAATCGGAAAACATTTTGGCATGTGGTAATGGCTCCCTTAGCACGTGTAAGACGGTTTCATGAGAATCAAGTGTTACTTCGAAATTTTCTTGTTGCAACACCATCAAAGCGATTTACATTAGATATTATTTGCGAGGAACAAAGGAGATGAATAACTGAGCATATGATACCTAACCCTTGCAATGTGATGGAGGTATATTCAGGGTGTGTTGAAAAGGCACAGACAACTAGATTTAACTCCAACAAATTATAACTTTTTAAACTGATGTAACATTCCAACTTACTTATCCTGGCCTGCCTCCTTAGTAAAGCACTTGTTGATTCTTTCTGTCTACCGAAGCAACTCCTCGAAGCTAATGAACTAAAATTACATTCCTATAGGATCATCTGGATAATTACAGATTGCAATATCATAAAGAAAGTTTTGCAATCGCCATTCAAATCGGAGATGCAAAAATAAAATATACATTTTTTTTTTCTTACAGACGAAGGTACGCCCCTTACGAACAGCGAGCGGATATCCACGATAGTTCCCAGACTTCCCTGAACAGACTTTGCTTCTCGTCATCAAGACATTTGGACAGAACAGCGGACTCCACACAAGTCACTGTGCCCATGCATTTAAAACTAAACAATCTATCTCAATATTGAGAAAGGGACAGTAACAGACAAGGCTCAGCGAAAACAGAAACTGCAATTAGTTGATGATGAATATGAACTGTAACTTGTGATTCAAGTTGAAAATGAAATTTCAGTTGTATAACTGGAACAAGTGAGAATTAGGGATTTTGACACAATCACCAAAAAAATTCTAAAATCACAGAACGCTACATGCAAGTTTTGTTGACTTAAAGATGTAAATAGACCTATTTATGTAGCTGGTTATACGGTTTGGAGACTATGTGCAGTAAACTTTTTTGTGCAAGTTTGTGTCCATTAGTTATTAGTGTTATTTTCGCCTGCGAGTAAGCTGTCCATTTGGCGAAGTCGTGAGAAGTCACGTAGGCTCGCACGTTCGTTAGCCGTAAACGATTAGTGTTATGGTACATTACATTAAATTACCAAAACATCGTTGACGCAGAAATTAACACCCTTCAACCGTCGGTGGATATATCAAGCAGGGGAAGGTGGAGCGGGGGGGCGGGGTTGGAAATCGAGAAAGCGCTTTGGTAGCGCCTCCAGGAGGGGACCGGAAGTACACATTAAACAGAAGTTTGCACTCTTCTTACTAAATTCTGGAGTCTTTAAATGCCTGTCTCTCGTTCAATATTGGCCCGGTAAATCTCGATTATCTGGGTCTCGAGTTGTTCATCCCATAATACAGGAAATCATACTCAGACCCCCTCGGTTTGAAAATAGGCATAAGCGCTCAGGCTCCAACGGGGGACAAAATGATAGGTGTCTCCTCAATAATTATAAATACTTTATGCTCAATACTGTATTCACACTTTTATTTCTTTTAATCGATTCCTTATCAATGAAAGGTGTTTGGTTACAAAGCTTAAGAAGTTGCTAGACATTTTAATCTCTTCTGAGAGGAAAAGCTTCTTCTGTCACGCCATCCTTTGTGATAACGCTAATGATAACTGCGTCACCAGTGTAAATATCACGCTCAGCAGCAGCAGTGAAAACGTCTTTCACCAGGAACACTGCTTTGTCTTTTGTTAACGGCACTTCCGTTACTCCTTGCTGGTTCTTAAATCCAATCTAAAACAAAGCAATTTCAGACTTGTTCTCAGATTACCGGATCATTACTAAAAGTCAATAAATTTGTTTATAGGCAATTTGTTTGATGCGGTGTTTCTATACAGCTACAGAATCCTTCAAACGATTGTTTCTCGTTTAAATCAAGGCTTTGTAATGTTTTTGTGAACACCATCTCTTGCCAGTTCCCTTTCTGGGATCATGTAGGAAGTCAGGTGATTGATCCCATAGTAATGGTTTTTTTTCGGCATGATTTCCCTTTGCCTCGCTGACATTGCAAGCCAACTAAGCGAATGTCAGCCACGCGAACGACTTCGTAAATGGTAAACACCACACCGGAAATAAATCTCTGCTATCAGAATACAGGTACATGAACTCTTCATAGAAAAGAACCTAGTGGCTTTCAGTTAGAGAGTAACCACACGGATCTTGATCTCAAGAATGAAAACCTGCTGTTCTGCATGCATTTGAAATCACTGCTGAAACTATGTCGCTGAAAAGTGCAGTAAAATCCTGTGTTCTGATTGATCTAGAGGAAGGGTGCAGGGGGTGCGCACCACCCCACCCCCGGGAGATGAACACCAAAACGACACTTTTACAGCATTGCATTAACACTATACAAAATCTGCTGTATCATATGAAATGTATGTTCAGCAGTTCATATTATGTTATTCCCTAGTCAAAAGCCTTCTTCTTTGTATTCGCTTTTGAAATTTGCTTACGTCACCAGTGAGCTATGTTATTCCTTCGTGGTGCACACCCACCCCCCCCCCCCCACCCCCTAAGAAAAATCCTGGATCCACCCCTGTGACCTAACGTATGGTCATTAACATGTCTGTGTGAAACCACAGTGTAAGAAGTGTAGCATACCTGATTATCAAGGAGTGGCTGAAGAAGAGCGGATGCTGAGCCTCCAGCTCTGTATGTCTCTCTTTCATATGATCCTACTGGATCAAAGCTGTATACACATCCTTTGCCTAATGACAGCAAAATCAAACAATAGTCAGTTGAGTGTTTTTCAATAAGCATCATACCAAAGCCGCAGGGTCTCATTTAAATAAATGAATAGATAGCTGATTCAATAAAGGTTGCTTTGGGCATTGGCAATTGGCAATTGGCCATTTGGACATAAGGAACATTTCACTGTGATGCCTGAGTGACCACCAAACAATAGCTTACTAGTGCCCAATTTCCAATGCCCAAAGAAACCTTCATCAACTGAATCAGCTATAAATGCTTGGGTATTGCAGCAGAACGTTACCTTCATTGTCTATTCCAGCCAGGATATTGTATGTATAGTAGGGAAAAAATCGACGGTAGTACAAAACTGTAGACAACATCTGGGCAATAGCTGGAGAGCTAGGGAGGAGAAAGTAAAGTTAATACCATAAAACACAATCGATGTCCTTTATATTTTTACCATACAGAAGATAAAAGAACAAAAGTAAACAAATAAGGTGGAAAAATGCAAGATCTTCAATATAATGATATAAAAAGGGCTGCATGCAGGGACAGCAGAGCCGGAGGTACTAAAGCACCCCCAATTTCAAGCAAAAAATAAAAATTTAAAATCAAATAAAAATTAAAAATAATTAAAAAACCCATAAAACATAAAAAAAGAAAACTAACAGAAGGGAAAACAAAACAAAAGGAGCAAAGCATTAAGGCAAACAGATTGAAGTAAATTAATAAATCAGTTAGTAAAAGCAATCAGTGGTACATAGCAAAAATGCATTTCTGACCTTCAAGATTTCAAAATTTTCTGGCAGAGAATTCCCCAGAACCCCCTACAAGTCAGTGTCTCTGGCACTTGCTTGTTAGCCCCCCCAAATACAAAATACGCTCTGCCGTCCCTGACATGTACACTATATTATGCTCCCTACTTGCACCTCATGTTTAGATAGATAGCAGCTAGTCACATCCTGTGACTTCAGCTTTTGAGAAGCTCTGAGAAGATTCTGCCAATTGTTATGAAAGAAGTCTTTTGAATATGAGCAATACTTAGAATTTGGAAGTGTTTCCAGTGTCCTTTTATCTGTCAGGAATAAAAGCCTTATCATATTTCTAAACAAAACCTTTCTCCTGATCATGAAAAAAAAGTTTTTTGTATCTATGACTTTTCCCTGACAGTGGTAGCCTGTGTAGCAGTAATATGGGTGCAAAAAACAACAGCGCCTCATAGGGAATAGAGCGAGTTTCGGACATGAAGTTTTTTCAGCCAAAGGTTCGTTTATCCAACCAAAACCCATGCTTGTTTGTATCTGTTTGACAAACCAATCAAATCGCTCTATTTCTGTTCGTTTGTTGTTTCTGTTGTTCGCGCGTTTTCATTTCAAGGTCATACAAAAATCACTCTATCACTTTCAAATGCCTGCTATGCAGACTAGACCAGGGCAGCCCAGTAATTTTTAATTTTATTATTTTATGCTTGCCAGCTTACCTCATTTTGCTTCCATGTTCATGTTCATACATCTGAAATGAATGCATAAAAATGGAACTAAATGACACTGTTCAACAATTCACAAACATCAAGAATTGCCAGTTACATGCTGTCACAAGTGATCACACAAATAACAGTCCTGGAGCGACAATTCAGATTCATCAACAGTACGCTTGTTACTGCATATTCAACCTCTGTTAATCGACCATGCATGAAAGACTATAGAGCCCCTAACGGATTACTCAGTGAGAGCGAATTAATAACATCAATCAAAGTTGGCCAATTAAATCAAATGGTCACGAAGAAAAGAGCTTCTGCAGAAACATCATTAAAATGCAGGGCTCAAAACAATGGCTGGCTTATGGACAAAAGTTCCGGACAAAAGTTCTGCTTGCCAGTCACTTTGAATGCACCTGTACATAAGGGACCAAAAATAAACTTTTTTTATAAGTCCACTGCATTTCAAGAGGACAAGCATCCATTTCACAGGAATTATGGTACAAATTGGACCTATTTGTCAAGTTTTGGCATCTCAGTTATTGGTAAAGCCCCCTAAATAGCTGTATTCCTCAGCATAGTACCATGAAAACAAGCAGGGCTGCTTTTTATTACACTTTTATCAACTTCTTGACTTGTTACACCTGTGTACCAAGTTTCTTCAAAAACCAATGTTAGGTTCTTTTACAACACCTTACGATAAGTATAGAATCCTTAGAGTTTGCAAGGAGTACCTGGAGTCTTGCTGTTATGAGTTTGGTTAGAGTGAGGCAATCACCATGGAAACCGGCACATCCCAGTACTGTGGAGTTCGTTCTAAATAATAAATAATAGAATAATAAAGGGCCATCAATATTACACAATCAAAAAGTAGAGGGATACCTGGAATTAGACCCCAAGTGATGCCTAACCTAATATCAAATTTTAATATTTCTCTTTTTGATTCATAAGTGTACATGCTGTGGCTCAATTTTATCCTTGGTCTAAGTTTCATTTTCCTTATTTTCAAACTCATTCATTACACATTACCATGACCACAAACATTATGGTTATTCATTATAACACTAGTTATGACACCAATGTCAAAGCTTTAATCAACAAAGTTGGCCTTTAAAGGGACACAGTCAGCTGTGGGACCGCGCTGACCTGGACACTACTTTTGTCAGTTTGAAAAGTGTTTACCTCGACCCGAAATCAAATGTGCACATTGGATACATCCAGAAATCCGCTTCAATTTGCCTAGTGTTTCATTTGATCCTCGATCTTTTACAGAAAACCTTTTTTTAAGCTGACGTTTACTGATCCTATGACATTATTTTATCATATTTGGTTAAAAACAGTATCCAAAGGAACATGAACAGAAGAGGTGAGAAACATGTAGGCTCTGGGCGGGAGGAATCGCCTTCCTTTACCAAATAAAATTCTGTACTAGCTCTATGAAAAAAGTTTCAGCCTTTCTGGTGCATTTCTTTGGAATAACCTTTGTGTTAAGTTTGACAAGGACACCCTATTGGAGTCTTCAGGGTTGACTACAATCTTTTCTTCTGAAAATCTATCAACCCTGACACTCATGTAAAGCAGGCTAAGAGTTTTAAAATAGTCCAGTTTTGAATTAAAAATTACTGCTTAATACAAACATTAGCGACCAATTTATACAGGGTTAGCCTCGACGTAAAGTAGAGTATTCACAAATTCCAGCAAGTAAGTGTTTGAAATTTGAAAATACACAACAGACAGAGTAATGAACAGGTCTTCTTCTTATTGGAATTTGTAAATATATTACTTCAGATGGAGGCTAAGCCAGTAAAAAATGTGTCTTCACTTATTTTATTCAGCAGTCATAGCAAACTTGAAAGTGGACTACTACCAATAAGTTGTCAAAAGTGTACTTTAGCAATTTTCATAAGCTTTTTAAGTCTCAACAATTTAGCTGTGTTTAGAAAAATCATTCAATCATCCATTCACTCAAGTTCCAGAAAAAAAAAATTGGTCAAAATTGTTGACTTACCGTTGGATTTTCTTGGATTATGATCATTAATTTTGCGCTCCTCAAAAACTGACTTTTTAAAATTCTAATTTTTTCAAGAATCATATCTGAAAAACCATTAGGGTTATAGCTGTTCTCATAAATAAATAGCATTATTGTACTACTTTCAGTTAAACCGGGCATGCAATTCATATAAACTTTTAAAACGTTTTACTCACAGTTTGTAAGTCTTTGGACTGTCTCTAGTGTGAATGGAGAATCCCTGGCTTAATCGCGTATCAGCAGCAATGACTGAGAAGTCTTCCCCCGCAATTGCAAGAATAGTCCTATAGCCAAGAAATGAAGGCGGTAACATCAATATACATGCATGTACAGTAAAACTGCTGAAAATAATAATAATAATAATAATAATAATAATAAATAATAATAAAATGTGTAAAATCTAGTTTTTCCACTACCCATCTGCCCTCCCATCCATCTAACCCTATGATTGTAAGATTTGTAACTGTGCTTTGCAAATATTTTCCATGGGAGTCCGAGAAAATGATTGTCAAATTTCACAAGAATTGTGAAAACACAGGTAAAATTCTGAAAATTTCATGTGTAAGATGTCATTTTCTGAAATTTGATATTTATTTTCTCGGGCTCCCATTGAAAAATTTTCTTTGGTGTTATTACAGATAACTAATCACATCTATAGCCCTTGAAAAATGTCAAAAAGAATGTGATGTTGTTTATTATTCTGGTACAAGGTTTTTGTCCACTGAAAATTGAAATTACTCAATATTATGATGGATTCCATCTTAACTTAATGCATAGAATGAAAAATGATATACCATAAAAACTGCCGTGTAAGCTTCACCTCTTTGGTTAGATTTTAGGCTAAAAAATCAAAGATACTTCTTATATACGAAACAATCTCTTCTGGCTAATGAGAAGTAAAGCAGCTCAAACACAGTAATCCACTTCAAGGTGATAACCATTCACCATATGTTGTCTTCGTTGCACATTTCCCATGACTATCCATTTGAACGTTTTTTTTTTAAGAGAAAACTTTACAAAGCATTTGACAAACCAGTTGAGTGGTTTAATATCTCTCTTGTTTGTAACCTAGAAACATCCTTTCGAACACATTTGATGTCTTTTTGTTAATATTAGAAGCATCCACTCAAAGAATTGTGACATCCTTAAAGATCAAGTGTAGAATATAAATCCTCAACAGATGTTAGCTAATATTTGCAAATATTTGAAAGTGCAGCTAAACGTACAAAACTTTAAAAGGTGGAAAAGACTAATAGGATCTTGTTAAAGAATGAAAATTTTAAAAAAATGCTCCAATGCTTTGCATATTATATCATTTTGCGTTGTTGGTTTTGTCTGTGAAACTCAATCCTCTTTAAGTATTTTGTTACCTAACATGTGACAGAAAAGTCTGCTCCAAAATTTTACTACACAAAGAATAAATTTCAGTGTTCTTTTCAGGCAAAGAAGTTGACTCGGCGACAATTCTGTTTTATAATCAATGTGATTTCTAGCTCTTCGTCAAGCCTCGATTTTCATGATTAGGGTAGAAGATGTGTTTCTTGAAAATTTAAGCTTATACTCTCCTTGATTTTTTTCCACCGTATTTGTCATACTTGGTCACTGATGAATGACAACTGACCTTTACTTGTCTATTTCTTTCTTGCCATAACAACATGATATGCATATAAATAAATGTTCAATTATTGTAAGTTTTGCAGGACCCTCTGGAAAAATTATTCCACATAGACACCCCCTACCGTTCGAAAATTTCCACTTTTTAGCCCCCCAGCCCCTCGGAAATTCCATTGACCATCCGTGGGGGAGGTATGGATGTACTCTGGAATGACACATTTAAGTAAAATCAGAAGGATGTAACCCTTAAGAATATAACTCTGTTCCAATGCTCGGGTTTTTTGGAGAACCAATCAAAATTTACTTCCAAATATGGAATCACTGGTACGTGAGACTTTGCCTTGCGATGTAAATGAAGCGCTACAAAGAGCAATTACAGTTTTACGAAGCGAAATTCAACCAAAATCGGAATTTAAAATAGCCAGGATTAAAGGCGTATCTTTAGAGTAAGGTTGCGATTGAATCATGTTGTATCATGCTTGGAATAGACTAGTAAGGGCCACCAATTCACCCTTGCACACCAAGAAATATCAACGAGAAGCCTGACTGTGGAACAGACTTGAATGTTTTAGAAAAACTGTGCGACGGTAAAATAAATACATAGCTATGGCTAGACAAGGAATTTTTAAGACTAGACCACAGCACATGTTGGAATCTTTTGCTGACTCATGTACAACAATGTCACAAAAAATAACATGTTACTCCGTTTTCACTTACCCTCCATTGAAGGTGTAAGGACTAAAACCGTGCTGAACAGGTCCTAAACTGTTTACAGCTTCTACTCCTTGCATAATAAAAATATAACGTTCAAAACTTTGGCAAAACTCTTTAAAGACAGTATAAAATGTTTTAACTTGCGCAGGTAAGTACTACGTGTATGTGTCCCATATTTTCACCTGTTGTATCCCATAATAACCCTTGGGTAAGTAATTGGTCAGCGGTTTTTGCCGCCATTTTGATTTTCTGAAAGCTTTTCAAGATGGTGAGCGTTGAACATACGTATTTTCGTTCATATTTCGTGGTTCTCTTGCAATATCGATGCAAACTTATGCTTGTAACCATCTTTTCTAGCTATTCTACTCGTTTTTCAAGTCCCTGGTTGGAAAAGAAGTTATTGTAGAACTGAAAAATGACCTCAGGTATGGTAAACAAAGTTTCGCATTCGCTAATTAAACTTAAGCTTGCCTGTAATTTATATGTATATAGCACCCAAGTTAACTCGTAAATCTATATAGTTCTCGAGAGCGTTGTTACCTAGTAGGTAGCAAGTGTGCAGCATGCAATCAATGATGCATAAAAGCACTAAAGCATGCGCGGGGTTGTGGTACTTATGGTTTTTGTGTACGTTATGCACATGTCATCGGCTTCCCCGTGTGGTAGGACCCCAATAGCAATTGTCTTTCTGTAGCCATAGTCACCATTCTGTTTGACTCCATTCTCAAACATGCCATGTGCTAATTTATTCCCAATTCTCAACAGGGACATCTCCATTGTCCTATCTTTGGAAAGGTGGCAGCTCTAAAACATGCATTCCCCTTTAGAGTTCCCAATACTTATTGGCTGAGGAAAGTGATGTATTCCCGTTGCATCTCCTTGGATTGGGTTCTGAATTCCCACACCCCTTTCCTTTGAATTTTCCTCTCCCCTAGGGCAGAGAAACCAATCCATCTCCTTGTTCTCCCCTGGTTAGTCTGGGGTCTTACCCCAGGGGGGAAGCCAACGACAGGTGCATTAGGGTCACAAAAATTTTACCAAGGCTTCGCTCTAAGAAAAATATTGAAGGGAGCTCAGTGCTCTGAACCTGCAAAACCTAGGATACCCAGCACATGATTATTATACAAAAACTAAGATATCTAGGTGGACAAGAGCAATAACTTTAGGCACCAGCCACCAGGCTCCTTTAGAGCACAAGCCTGTTCATGTTATCATCTGATTAAGTAAGGGACGGACCATTAGAAAAGTTATGGGGGGGGAGGGGAATTTTCGAGCTGCAAGAATTTTTTTTCGTTATCAAATTCTTTGCATGAATTTTATTTAGGCCATTGCATGAATATTTTTTAGGGTTAATTGGCGTGCATGAATTTTTTTTCATTTAATTTTCCCTTGCGCGAATATTTTTTTTGTACTTCGCCTGCCCCCCCCATAAGTTTTCTAATGGTCCGTCCCTAAAGTCAATTTATCACCTTAAAAGGATTGAAAAAACTGAAATTATGAATGTATGAATTTCATATACCGTAGAATCCCGGTTATAAGCCCTGGGCTTATACAATTTCGTAAGGGTTTTTGGGTGGGCCTATAATCGGGGGGGCTTATAACCCGGGGGGCTTATA
>BOPM01000660.1:129409-139927 GCA_022179025.1 Porites australiensis | reverse complement strand
TATCCCGAAGGATTTCGCTGGTTAACAAGCCATCCTAAACCACGAGTGGGAAAACTCAAGCGCGACAAATTTGGCAAGGAATGTTCTGATTTCAACGTTCTTCAGAGGAAGCAAATCGATTAAAAATCGATACAGAGTTTGTACAATCTGATTGGTTGGCTTGGAAGAAGAGATAATCGATAAAGATTTTAGGCAATCCTATTGGCTGGCTTTGCAATTTTGGGTACAACCGAACTGGATTTTTACCGTGGGAGTGCCACAGGCATCCCACGGAATGAGAACCCTGCATTGTACATAAATCATAGAGTTCCAAAAGATTCATAAAGTCATTGTTCATCTGTAATCTTCTTCATTTTTTTCAACTTACCAATGGGCAAGACTGCCTGATTCTCACAGTAAACTCGACAACAATGACCAAAATCACCATTCTGGTACTTTTCAAGCTGAAAAAGAAACATACGAGTAAATATTGAATACAGTGGAAACTGTCTTGAGCAGCCAGCTTGAGGGAGGCGTTAACAGGCTACAAACTAGAGGGTCATCCGAAAAATGGCAGTAAAAATACATGTACAGGCAAAGGCAAGTCCAAAATACAGAGAACTTTGCTGATATTGTTTCAAATAGAATGCATCTATGGGTTTTCTAAATAAAATTACTTTTTGGTCAATTTTTTTCATAAAGGGTGGCTGCTGAATAGGAGACCAATCATTATTGGCCAATAAAAAGTAATTATTACTTTTTAGTACCACAGAAATGCTTGCAGAGAGGTTTATCTATGACACTGGTAACAGAACACTAACCATTTGAGCAAGGCCTCTGTTGGTTAATATGTATCTCGCATGAATCAAACCATACAACATTTCAGCCGCTTGTTCTATCAAGTCACTCTGGTTAGGATTATCCTCCAGTTCATCATCTACAATGAAAAAAGCACAGCCATTAATACAAAAGTCAAGCTAAACCTGTTCCACCTAGCCAGCAGCTTAAACACCTTCACTTCATCTGATGCAATTTTTGTTTCAAGCCTAGGGTAAACACAAACAAAATTAGTTTTTTACAAAGTGTTGAAGCCCTCAAGTCGTTGTGTGTTTGTTTTCCTTATTCTTCAAAATGTTACACCTCTATTTTTTTCAAACAGTACTACAATAACGATAAAAAGATGATTTTTCAGACAATGATGTAGGTGGCTAGGAAGAAACAATCAGAGTACTCCTAATAGGAGTTGAACCAATGACCTTCTAGTTACAAGTCCAGATGCTCTACCACAAAGTTACAGGAGACGGGTGGGAGCTAAGGCCATCAAACTGGGTTAAAGACACCTGTGTCTCTGACTGAAAAATCATCTTTCTCAAGTTTTCATCAGGCTCAAAATTTACCATCACATCTCTATCATTACAATAATATTTATATCAAATGAAATAAAGACAAGTCCTAAACTATTCCAAGTGTTCAGATATCAGGGAGCAAAGCAAAATGGAGAATTGAGAACAAAAAGAGGAGAGAAGGCAAGGCAGAGAGCCTCTTTGATTTGCTTTCAAATAGCTTGGACTTCCTGTCCACTTACAGTCTGCTTTACAACCCCATTCCACCCTTTTTAATAATTGACAGTTTGTGGTCTTAATAATTTTAAAACTTTTATAATCTTTGCTCAGTGAACAAGTATATCTTTCGAGGATCTTCCTTAATTTTATTGGATAGTCTTCTAAGTCAAAACTGTAAAGTAAGTATTATCTATACCCTCATATTTGTCATGCACAACAAGGCATAGGAGTATTATTACTGAAATATTTTGATGGCACAAAAATTAATTTGTAATTAAGGCTGCAAAATGTGATGCTTACACACTTACATTGTATGTGAATGGTTACTATACATACACCTGGAAACCCACCTGGCTCCATATCTAGTATCATATCCAAGGCCTGCCTGTAATGAGGCACTTGCTCATTTAATCCAGTTAAATTAAACTTGTCTTGAATGTAGTCTTCATCCACCTTTTAACACAAATCATACAACACACATAAGCCAAACACTTCGTATGACTCTGAGACAAAAATAAACCTAATAAACCTTAGTTGAATGGGAATAAACCTAAGCTGAATCAAAATTAACCTCAAATCAAATTTGAGCTGTAACTTTATGCAAAAAGCCAAATTGTGAATGATTAAATCTCCCCAATCTATGCACGTGTAATATGAACTCACATGTTAATGTGCCATACTGTTTTGCTATTTTAAAGTAGCGAAAAAAGAAACTTTTTCCAGCAATGACTAATTCTCCAACCCAGGGTAGATCTTTAAAGACAAATGCCCTGCCATGGGAACACACAATCTGATAAACAACCAACAAATGTGGGCGAAGGTGGTCACACTTGGAACAAACCAAGCCATCAGTCAGGGGCTTGACAACGAAACATGGCAGAATTTAAAAAAAAAACAAACACAGAGCCATTGTGCTTGGGTAATCAATCCAACTGTTTGTGTTTTTCTTGGTGTCATAATTGTTTCTGTTTTGTTAATATAACATGCAAAAAAACAATGCGAAAACAAACATTTTTGGAATTAGGCATACACTCTATTTAAAAACTTAGTATGTATCCATATAAAAATGGCCTTCTTCCTAGTAGTTTCCAGTGTTCTCCTTATCAGGCGGTAACCAGTAAAATTTAACACTTGAAGCAACACTTCTTACCACCTGCAACCACTTAAAGTTGTACTAAAATCAAATAAGTCATTTCAAAAAGTACGTAAGTTGTGATCCAAGCCGATCCTAACAAGAAAAGAGAGTAAATATGGCAAAACAAAAAATATTCACAGCTATTCTCTCTGACAACTGATTAGTTCCTTTCGAAGCACTGTAGGCTAACAATTTTTTCGTGGGCTTCTGTTCCAATTCTAGACTTTCTCGACCAGCAGGAAAAGTTCGCGACTTACGCAACTTATGTTATGAAATTGACCCTAGCAACAAAGGTATGCCCCTTCATTCATAAAATTCTTCGTTTTGAGGTGTTTAAAATACTTTTTGGTCATTTGGTTGACAGGAGGCTTGAAAATAAAAGCCTTTAAGAACGCGAAGCCCCCTCGCCAGGAGAGTGCGCCTCTGGCACATGTGTTTGGCCTACCAGTCAAGAATGGTCCCTTACCTGCTGAGCTAAAATTTAAGGAGAACACTAAGTTTCAACGGCATGTTTTTGCTTAACTGTGATGTACATTCATATAACACTAGAACTAAGAATTCATTAACTGCCCTACTGCACACAAATGTAAAGAAATTTTCACTTCGTTTTCAAGGGCCCAAAATAAATAATTCCCTTAGCTCTGAAATTCAGAATGCCTCTAGTATTGAGGCCCTGCCAGGGGGGGTCCCATGTCGCCCGTCTGAATTTTAAAACGTCTTGTGTCGGTGTTTATAAATGCTTGTCGCTTATTTTCGGCTTTGCCGTCACTATTGCAATTTGGCCGAGGGAGGTTGTCTCTTGTCGCGATTTCATTTTACGCACTGTCGCTACTTTTTGGGCGATGTCGCTTGTCGGAATTTACCCTGGCAGGGCCTCAGTATTGCTTTGTTCAACTTAAAACTTAAGTCATTTTTCCTTGGTACAAGCACACTTCAGTAACTTCTCTTAATACTTGGGTGTAGTTTCTCGCTTCTTTCGATTTTCTTTTCTCGTTTATTCTTGTATTATTTTTTTTCACCCTTTCTTTTTCGTTTTTGCACTTACAAATTCAGTCTTTTCTATTTTTATCCTATTTAATGATTATTTTCTAAGTTCCAAAGAAATTGTGCATACTAAGAGTTAAATTCTCTTGCCAATGTTAACTAGATAACATGATTTTAAAGGTGGTCCTATACACAAGCCTTATTGGCTTACTTGCCTCATCATTTTTAAATTTTATATGCATATTTTGTGTGTATGGCAAAATAAAACAACAATAAAATAACAAAAACTTTGCCATCTCGATCTAACATGTCCTTGCATATCATATCAGCGTTATTAGTCACAAAAAAGCAATTTGAGAAGACAAATAGCTTTTTTGGCTCTAGCGTAATACGTAGAATGATCAAATTAAATTGCTGATCATAAAAGGAAATAAAACAATGCAGGAACAGAGAGGAACTAAAACACAGCAGCTGTGAGCTTTCGGGCCACCATTAAATAAATTAAGTTCTTTCCTAAAATACTTTAAACATGTGACGTCTACCAAAGCTCTTTCTCTAGAGAAAAAACTACAAATATATTTCAAAGAACGCGATTAGAGCGGCATTTACCTCGCAAAAAAACTCGTTGCCACGAAGACCGCAAAACCAAGAAATCCATGACACTTCTTCGGAACTGCTCATCTTTCTGGATAGGTTTGCTTGCGACTGGGAAGTCTGCCGGCTACGAATGTATGTAAAACGTAAAAAGGATCATGAATAAGACAAATAACAAAATTCAGTGGCCAAGAAGGCAGTGTGTACAATGAAAGTCGGCAGCAAAGGTTAACTGAGAAAGGAGATGTCATAAACCTCAATGCAATATAAAAACAATTTCACCCTTTGATCGTTAAAATAAGCGAGGTGGAAAAGTGATTATCGACGTGTTAGGACCCAAAAAATCTAGAAAGAGTAAAATGAATACTTGCATCTCTTTGCTCCTTACCGAAGAAAAACAGATCCCAGATGTGTCGCTCAAGTTTGCAACTACAGGGCTAAATTCACTTCGTTGAAGAGTGGCAGCAGAGTGGCGGCGAAAATCAACATGGGCCTTCTAACAGGTTCTGCGCATGACCAGCTTAAGATCCGCTGGAAAATAAATAACAGAATGACGGCTCAAAGTTGGTTTGGCATAAGAAGCTTTTCCATTGGTTGAATGTTCGTGGAATGTAGCCAATAAAATCCACTGATACTTTCAATCTCTAACGGCGCAAAGGGAACGCCGGGAAAGATTTCGCGGGAAAAGTGAAGAACAGCCAGAATTTAGGTTTTCGACGAGGTTTAAGGTTAGTTTTTAAACGTTTTTGAACATTTAAATAGCATTGCTCAATCTCCTTGAAATAAAGGGTAATTCTTGAAGTGTTTGAGCACACTTAGTTGCTTGTAAAACAGGTATTAAAGGCGAATAAGGGCGGCAATCTTTAATCTTTTGTAAAATGATGTCATGTAAGCTGACACCAAACTGAGAGCCTCTTTACATACGCCCGGTTGACCAAGCTGGCCCGGTTTCCAAGATCTCGCCTTACCTCTATTAGATTTAAAATCCTTTGTAAAATTTTTGATGTGTTCGTGTGAGAGAGCGGGCTGGCGTAGTTCAATTTTGCCATATGAACACTTCAGCCCGGTTACCGGGATGAAAGCAGGATGAATTCTGGTGGTCTGGATGGCATTGTCTTGCATTGCCTGCTATATTTTCCACATCATAAGCATTCCATTTAACATCAGTGATACAGCTCTAAGAGTCGCCAAAGCTATGATAGGTGCGAAAGTTTCGCCATGTTTGTTTTGTTTCTTGAATTGGGCACCAGAACTTCTCATCTCAGAAACTGGGCTGAAAGTTCTCATATGAACCCAAAGCGAAATTTGTCCCAGTAACCGGGCTCATGTGAAGAGGCCCTGAAATTATGTCAAGGTTACTAAATTTGTTGGTGCTGTATTTTTATCTTACGTGCCAAACTTGAATGGGGTTTCACTTGTTAGCTCTCTTGTACCTCTAGCTACCTATCATATGTCTGTTTTACATTCCTTGATGTGAGGCAGGGGAGAAACCTACAATACAGTTCATAGAACCCCTCTGACAGCCAAATAACAAGCAGACCATGCCAAAAGACCTTGATGTTTAATTTTCTGTGGAATCATTTGCTTGCTATTTTATTTTTAAAAAGTTTATAGGACTGTATGTGACTCTCGCATAGTTGTAAAGAAATTTTCAAGGAGCGATCTCTCTTATTATACAGAAGAGGTAAATCTCTCGAAGACATTAAATTTTTTAATAGCAAGATTGAACTGAGAATAAGCTTTGATTCATGATCGATCATATAATTTTTTTCTTTTTGGTCATTTTTAGCCTGTTCCAGGCATTCAGATAGTGGGGAGTGGTGCGAAGTAAAAAGGAGGGCGAAAAAATAAAAGCAAGGGAGGGGGCACTGCTCTCCCCAGTTTCCCCTCTACTTTTCATCGCTTTCTTCACTTCACACTGCTCTCCACTATCTGAACGCTTGGAATAGGCTGAACTGAGAGCCTGGAACAGGATACAGTGCAGGGGAACCCAATGACATTTTTCTGGAAAATAACTGTTTGAAGGAGCAATTAATGCCTAGAAATTTCTAAAGCTTGGGGAAGGCTAAAATTTTCTGGATAACTGTTCCATTCATCTTACATGCACATTTGTAGATATTCCTAGATTTTCTAGTACCTTACCTACAATTTTCAGAGGTTGTGTTTTCGACATTTAATTAATTCCAAATATTGCAATGATTGTTAAAAAAAGGTCTCCTGAAAATTTTGGTATAAAGACAAAACCACTAGAATCTTGTGAAAGTATGGCTACTCCATGTCCTTGAATTTTTGACCAGACCCATCAGGGTAGCTAACAGTCTCAGATAAGACGAACAAGCCATTTAAAACTTCTGAGGCAGGCAAACAGATAAATAGATTTAAGGGCAGCTCCAAATTAACCAAACTGGCTTCTAAAGCATAGAGAAAACCATATGAAATTATTCTGACATATTTAAAAACATTAATTTTGGTCACTGGGTGCCCCTGACAGTGTATCTCTTGTAGGGATCCTAAACAATGTTGTTTAGGGTGTTTTTGGGACAATATTGTCCTCGATATAACAAAGTGCTAAGGGACTGGCAAAATTTGTGCGCCATAATGAGGTGTTGTCATATCAAGGCACTTTTCCATATATTTTCCTATTACTGGGGTAAACAAAATTGTTCATTATACCGAGGTCTTTGTTATATAGAGGTTTGTTACATCAAGGTTCCTCTGTATGAGCATTTGTTGTAAATTGTTTGGAAATTGAAAAAGTGAACATTGAAGGCGAAAAGGTGATTTTCTTTTCAGATTTTGTACCTATGGCAGAGAAACCAGAAGATCTGAACCTTCCAAATGCAGTGATTGCACGTCTTGCAAAAGATGCTGTAAGTGTGAATTTCTGATATCAAATTGCACTGGTTGTAGCCATGAAATAAACATTGTTTATGTTGTTATGTCATTTTGTTGTTATCCAAGGTGTCAGATCTTTTGTTTAAATATATACCACCAACAATAATTTCAACTTTTCTGAATAACTCAGTCATTCTTGGTTTGATTGACTCGTGCTTTAATATGAGAACATTTGTGGAGTTGAAGAGTTAAGGGGGTTTGATTGCGCCAGGCTTATGTTATTCCCATCTGTATTTCAGCTCCCTGAAAATGTTAATATTGCCAAAGAAGCTAGAACTGCGATTGGAAAAGCGGCAAGTGTGTTTGTCCTTTATGCTACATCATGGTATGTATAAAAAATTGTGGTGCTTAGGGTTATCAGAAAGTTTTGAAGTAGACAGCTGAGTTGTCAAAGTAAGCGGCCAGTCCAGGGATATTTTATTTAAAAAATGCCATCTGTAGAGAAATGCCAAGCAGAGTAGCCGGCCAATACTAAACAAGTAGGCGGCGATTTTTGCCGGTAGCGGGCTACTTTTGACAACCCTGGGTGCTGCACTGTTCAAATATATTTTGAAAATGATGGATGGTAAACTGGTCTGCCTTTTGTGCTGCTTCTCAGCTGTGTAGATATATATGGGTATTAGGAGCTAGGATAGCGCGGTTGGTTATTGTGTGGCCTTCTGTGTGAGAGTTCCTGTGTTGAATTCATGGGATCGACCTCAAATCCTTGTTTAGTTTTTCTCGTTTTCATGTGGCTTTATAGCTATCAATACCCCTAAAATGGAGCACTAATGGAGTGCACTATTGGCCTTCGGTATGTTAGTCAGATGACAACGTAAATTAAGCGGACTCTTTACCTTTCCATTTTACCTTTTACCAACATCTGCTAGGAAATCATACGATTTCCAGGTTGTCAAAAAATATAGACAATAGCTGGAAAAAATCACTCTGCTTTTGGCCAGGTATTTTGCTGGGCTATTCCTCTGATTATTTAGTAAAAGATGGCAAAATTAGTCACCTAATTCAACAACTTTTTGACAACCCCAGCTGCTATTGACTTATGCACCTCTTTCATAGCAGTCAGAGTCACAATACTGCTAGTGTAGACTGTAATTATTAATTAATTATTGTGGATACAAATTTAATTAACTCCTTTAAGCTCAAGCCATGATTGCAGCTCTATTATCTGGAATCTTTCTATCTTTTTTCCGTTAAATCTGTAATATTTTGTTACTCTGTGTTTTAATTCTTTCATAAAGTGCAAACAATTTTGCACAGAAGCAGAAGAGAAAAACTCTTACAGCAACTGATGTGTTTGAGGCATTGGAGGAGATGGAATTTAGCCAGTTCATAAAACCTCTTAAGGACAGCCTGGCTTGTGAGTATGATTCCATTCTTAGTGGTTTATACACACTGCACTGAACTATGCACTGTATGCACTTTGATTCTCTAAGGTAACCTGGGGAGGGGATACTATTTTGCGTCGATGATAGCGAAGTGTGAATGATCTGAATTTCTTCTCTTATAACCAGTGATCCTCCCAACCATAATATTTACAGTTGTCTCTTAGGAATACATGAAAACGTTTCTGTCATGTAACTGAACCTCATATTCAAAAGAAATATTCAGTTTGTTATAAAACGTTATTGGCAAGTTGTTACATTAACCATAGACCACAAAGATTTTGGCAACAAGGAGTTCATTGTCACAGACCGCAGACATGAATATTTAAAAGGAAACTGACAATAACCATGATACACTCCAAAAACTGTTAGGGTGTAGGGGAATTAGGGTAACAATGACGAGCTTTACCATCTTAGCAGCCAGCATATAACTGACCAACTTGTGACAATGACAAGGCTTTTATACTCGATTTACATCATGACACAGTTACCCCATCCTCACAGGCAATCTTTTGATTAATTAATTAGTGGCTAGCTATAGGATATATTGGAGAATATCTTGTGGAAAAAATAGATGGCATCTTTACTAATGATCAACTTAGTAGAAGTTAATTAATAAGTCTCTAGCTATAGTATATATAGGAGAATATCTTGTGGAAACAATAGATGGCTTCTTTACTGATGATCAACGTAATAGAAGTTTAACATATTAAGGAAGAACAAAAATTTGAAAAGTGAGAAAATTTAAATTCATCTTCATTATTCTCTTTGCCTTTCTTTGTTCCTTATGGAAAGTGCCCTCTCATCCAAATGAGCCTGATTCAATGAATGAATAGTGTGGTCCAGCATTTTCAGTTTGGTCATCACTTAGTCATTTTTAACAATTCAAGATGAATAAATTTATAGTCTTTGTTTATGTTTAAAAAACACTGAATGTTGGTCCAGCCAAACTGGAAGTACAACCTCCTGCTTATACCAACTGCTAACCAACTCAACTGATTTACAGTATTTAGGAAAGAGCAGAAAGGCAAGAAAGAAGCAGCAGCTGAAACAAAAAGAAAAAAGAGTGACACTGCTAGTGAAACTGAGCCTGAGTCAAAGCGGCAAAAGACAACAGAGGACAAGAAGCAGACAACAGAAGAAAATGATAAGGAAGATGACAGAGCAGAGACAGAAAAAAATGGGGACGAATCATAGCATGAAATTAGTTTTTAAGCATTATACCAGTTACCCTATGAGCAGAGGTACACTCTGGTGTGGAGAAACCACTGCTTTTAGCGTACATACAGGTTAATAGGGCCTGGCAATTTTAGACCTAAACTCTGTTAAAAACTGTTGGAAGGAGGAATTTTCAGGTTTCTGATATTAAGGAAGTGCTTTTAAATCTGGCACATACATTGTTTGCATGCAATATTTTACTATTCAAATGGGTCATTTACAAATAAATGTTTTTCTACTTTTTTGGCTTACGAGGCATCCTTCTGAAGATACACTTGCAACAAAAAATTGTCTTTGTCCCTCATGACAAGGAGAGGCAGCTGTAGTCACAAGTTAGTTGTTTGTCATGGTAAAAATAGCTAAATTCATCAATCACTGTTTCATTTGCAACTATGGGCATAATCCCCTGCAACTTTCATCAGGGAACAAGAGGAAAATCGAGCCAAAAGAACTCCCTAGCTTTTCAATTCCCCATTACTAAATAAATAAACACCTGGTAATGTGAAATCTTAGTGCAGCCTGTGTGGAGTCTGTGTAAAGTGTGAAAAAACTGTACTGTACTTTTAGTAATAGTGTTTTTTGCATCCTCTAAGGGACTACTCAAACTTAAGACAAGTTTATCCTTTGTTTGTTCTGGTTTTGCATGTGCTTAGCTCTATACTGGTTTGCCACCGTGGTAATGAAAACTGGTAGATACTTTATAAGCCACTTGATGGCTTAGCAAGTATCGACCACTTTTGATTTCTAAGTTGATCATTTGGTGAGCCCC
>BOPM01000660.1:107374-121724 GCA_022179025.1 Porites australiensis | reverse complement strand
AAAGTAACATTTCTCCAGCTAAGTTGAGGTTAAAACTTACTTAAGTAACTTTGTCTGCATTTTATTTCTTTTTCAGTTACAAGCTTTGGTACCTTTATCTCAGAGAGAGAAGACGACAAGTAAGGGGAAGGTAGGTATTTTCTTATTTAAAAAAAAAACGGAGATTATATCTTTTTGGGAATGTCTTCTTTTACTGTAATGTGTGTTTGTGAAATCAAGTGCATGGACTTCTTTTTTCAGGCCTATTACAGACCCTGCATATGAGGACATAAACAATGCCTTTGAAAGATCACTTGTTTTTATGCACAAAGTAAGAATACTAAAGGGTCTAAATAATTTGTAATTCATAATAAATCATTACAACAGCAAATACAGAGTTTGTACAGAGTCTTGAATTCTTGAAAAAGTCTTGAAATTTGCTCAGCAATTTTCCAGACTTGGAAAAAGTCTGGAAAATAGAGATAAAGCCTGGAAAACATGGTAAAAAGTCTGGATTTTTTTTCAAAGCTACAACGAGTTCTTTAATAGTGAAATTATTTTTTGTTTTGCTCAGGTCTTATTCAATGTCGCCCGTTTGTTTAGAGTACCATGAACAAAGCTTTGTTCCTACATTTTTTTAAGGTCTCTATAGATCACCTATTTGATAACCTTGAGTCTGGAAATGAATTATTGTTTTGGAAAAAAGTCTGGAAAAAGTCTTGTAGTTTGGATCTAAAAATCTGTATGAACCCTGCAAATAGTAACTAGAGAGAGACATGTTGTGTGCATCATTTGAATCTATGATGACAATCAATGTCTTAGTCAGTGGTTTGTTATGGGACAGTATGTACCCATCACACACCTCCTCAAGGCTGTGCTCTGAGAAAAATTTCAGGGAGAGTAATATTTTTATTTGTAGTCATGATTTTTAAGGCGAGGCTGCGTGGTTTGCTTGGTGTGGTTCCTAGTTGAATGTGAGAACAGACATGGACTTTTTCTCTTTTGGAAGATGTGTTCCAAAATGTCTCTCTCCAGCTAGGTATAACATATTGGTTCCACCAACTTACTAGTGACCTTAGCGACCTTGAGAGTGCTGATGTCCTGGATGTCATGAACCAAAAGTTTTGTGGTTTGCTTAGGGTCAATGTTTTTATTTGGACACAACCAGTTTTAATGACTGTGGTTTATAACATGGAAAGAGGACAACATATGAATTCTGGTCAATTTGTGGTTTCTGGGCTTAAGTTTTGGGGGATTTGTATAGTTTTTTGTACAAAACAGTGTAAATTTTCAGAAATGTTGCCTTCCTGTCAAGATTACACTAAAGGTGAGGTTAAAGTCTATATTTCTCTGGGACTGCATTCCTCTTTTTTTGCTGTAGAAAGAAGAGGCTGTATAATAATATATTTAGATAGCTTCTCTGTGTTTTAGATGGTGTAATCACCAAATGATTTAATACAAAAGACTGGAGACAGCGAAAAGTATCCATAACACAGCACAATACCTAAAAAAAGATACTTTCTGCAACACCAAGAAATGCCATACTTTAGCCACCTAATTTGACTGACTGGGTGAACGTTTGTTTTTATCAGATGCCAAGAATCTGGATAGACTACTGCCAGTTCTTAGTTGATCAGTGCAAAGTGACAAGAACAAGGCGCACTTTTGATCGAGCTTTGAGAGCACTTCCTATAACTCAGCACAGACGTATTTGGCCTCTTTATCTCAAGTTTGTGCGAAAGTATCATATTCCGGAGACTGCTGTCAGAGTGTACAGGAGGTACTTAAAGGTGAGTCAATGGAGACCTTTGGGACTGCTACTTCATGTCCATTTATGTGGCTAAAAAGTTAAACTAGAGTGAGTTGGCCAGCGGTCTTCTCCCACTCCAGTAGGTGAACTACGGGGCAACCCTCTGGGAATTGCAGGGCCCCTTGTGTACTCTTTTGCTAGTGTTGCGTTACATTGTAGCTTTGCTTGCTGATCAAAGCAGATCAATTTTTGCCTTCTTGCGAATCATTGCAGATTCTTGCTCTCTCTCCTCCCTCCTTGCTGGGTGGTTTTACTTCATGACCATTTTGGAGAGATGTCTGCCTTATAGAGAGTCAACTAAAAGAAGTTTAGAAAGTTAGGGACTTAACAGTCTCTAGGTGCCCATTTTAGTATGCTGTCCATCTTAACCCTTTTAGTCCAAAAGTGACCAACATCAATTTTCTCGTAACAATGTCAACACACAATCAAGAGAAAAGGATGTGAGAACTAATGAAATAATCACCTAAAGAGAAAATCCTTTGATCTTCTACCAAATTCTCTCAACTTATTCTTTATGGTAATGTATAGAGATCAGTTTGGAGAATTTGTATGTGGATATTGGGACTTAGAGGGTTAACAAGGTTTCAGTGGCTGTTGAAATTGGCTTAAGGAAGTTTCTTGCATTTTGTTGATAAGATTAGGATACCTTAGGGTTGTTTGCCCTGATCTTAGTTTGCCCAGGTATGCAATAGCCATGCATTTTGATTACTAGTCAGTACACTAAGCTGCTGCTATTATTTTTGTGAAACAAAGGGAAATAAAAATTTGAACCAGAGATGAAAAAATTGAACCACAATATATTTAAAATTATGTATGCTTTAGGGTCTAGCTGGTTTTTAGAACCATTGATGTGTCTTGTTACAGCAAACATACTGGTACTTTAGTTACTGGTGATAATGTCAAATGAAATCATTGCAGCTGCTGTAACCCAGTTCATTCAACTTATATTGTAATTACCTGTTGTAATTCTTAACATTTTTGTGACAGTTGGAACCAGAGAACACAGAAGATTATATCGATTATCTCAAATCCGTGGGCTGGCTGGATGAAGCGGCCACCCGACTTGCCTTCATCGTTAATAAGGTACTTTCATCTGCTGGGAATGCTGTCAACTTTTTCTCGCTGTTAATGATTTAAAGATTTTACCGAAAAGCACCATTTGAAGCTAGTCCAGGTATTTTCTTGTCACTGTTTGACCAAAAAGAACCAAAACTGCCCAAATCAACTCCTTCCAGGTTTGCCTGTTTTCCCCTAACAGTGGATGTTGATTACCCTTCCCCCCTTATTTCCCATCCCACCTCTAAGAAAGTTCTTGCTTCAATCTGGAATTTTTTAACCAAACAAATATGGGTTAAAAATTCAACCAAAGTGAAGGTTGACGTATAGCCTTATTGTGGAAGGCAACTGCCAAAAGTAACGGTTACAATCAAAGATATAGGGAAAACAGAGCAATAAATACTAGGCGTGGCACGTGGTGTATGGTGCGTGGCACTTCATACCACTAATGAAGGGGTGCTTACAACATGTCAAATTTGTGACAAAAACTAATAATCAAATTAGGGCAGTGTTTAGTAGAAATTTCTTAGATTGTCTGCAGCCTGAGATTAGTTCGTTTCTATTGTTCAGGGTACACATTTCTGGTTTACAAATTATAAAGTATTTCTCCAACAAGCACGAATTACATTTCTTGGTGACGTTTGTATACGATTTTGCTTGCTTTACTTTGCACCATGTAATGGTATATTTCATGTTCTTATCTTTCAAGTTCCAAATATATTTGCTGAGTTCCATTGCATGTTTGTAACATTCGTTCTTGAATGAGGACATGTGGTTTCTAGTTCAACCTTTGAGCACTCTACTTATAGTTGACTAGGACATCACTCTGATACTTTGTTATGATATTTGTTATGAATAATTTGAGCTGCATACACAAGGGTTTATTTAGTGATGGCTGAGAGCCTGGATGTTTGAGAATATAAATTAACAACTGCATCACTAAAATGGAGGTTGGGCGCCTGAAGTATCCAGGGGCTTCCACTATTGGCAGCCAGCCCCTAGATTGAAATAATGCCCCCATGACTGGCACAACAGCGCAACCCAGCCATGAGCCCCCACACCAAAGGAAAGGAACAGGCACCCGTCACACTGACAGACATCGGTGGAGAAAAACCCAACAAGCCTA
This sequence comes from Porites australiensis, assembly GCA_022179025.1. Lineage (NCBI taxonomy): Eukaryota > Metazoa > Cnidaria > Anthozoa > Scleractinia > Poritidae > Porites > Porites australiensis. The sequence continues at coordinate 117,753 of BOPM01000660.1, read as the reverse complement.
GTGGGAGGGCGGGAGGGGAAGAAAATGGGCGACAGAACCCAGTACGAAGGGAAAACTGAACGCGCCAAGGAATCACATGATTGATGTAGTCAGCCACCGGGCATGCGCGTGCCAAAGACCACTGACCTAGGCACCCAGGCGCTCTTAGTTGTTAACTCCTTTAAATTGCATTTAAATTCATTTTACAGTTTATTGAGTGAGGGGTCAATTTAATAAATAAACTTTTACAATATGGTGGTTAGTGTAGCCATTGTGTTGAAGTCTGAAAACAATAGCTACACTTGCAAATTACATTGGTAAAAGTTTTATTAAATTGACCTGACATTACACTCTCACCAGGACTGAAGGAATACAACATGCTCATAGTGTCCTTTTTGCATGGTACTCTCTTGCACTTGGCATTTATTAATTTACTTTTTTTTTCAGGAAAAATTTGTATCGAAGGAAGGAAAATCAAATCATAAGGTATATCTAGCATTGTAACCTTTTAATACTTAAACTTGGATATTTGATAGTTATAAAGCTGCAGCCTAATAAATTCACCAATGATGCCAGGTTGTAATTGGCATGGGTTATGTTAGTGAGAGATTCAGAATCATGTAAATTACAGCAAACATGAGATTCTACTTGACAATTTCTCAAACAAGGAAATGAGCTGACAAAAACTGGCTGAAACTACTTATATTTTAGTGCAGACATACGACAAAGCAAAGGGAAATGTTGGTCATGTGGTTCAGATTGCCATTTGCTGTAAACATGATTCTGAGTGTCCCTAGTATCATATTATGCATACTTTCTGTAATAATTATTATTAAGAGTTTGCTTGTGTCTTTTTTGTTCAGCTGTGGCAAGAGTTGTGTGAACTTATATCCAAGAATCCAGATAAGGTGATCATTTTAACATCATACAGTCAAACACCGCGTAAAGGACACCCACTTAGATACAGACACCTCATTATTTCAGACAGTTGTCTTTCCTTGTCCCTTTCCTTGTACCTAATGTTCAAAGTTAGAAAAATACTGTGTTTTGAATAACTTATAGTGCTGCCTTTCCTCAGATCAAGAGCCTCAAAGTTGCTGACATTATCCGAGGAGGTTTGCGTCGCTTTTCTGACAGCTTAGGTCAATTGTGGAATTCACTGGCAGATTTCTTCATAAGAAGCGGACACTTTGAAAAGGTCAGGCCTTTGATCTTTGAACAAAGGGGTGGAAGGAAGAAGGCCTTTGAGTGATCCTTAATGAACTAACTGACAACTTTAAGAACAATTGTTGATTTTTATTTTCTCAGGCTCGAGATGTGTATGAAGAGGCTATTCAAACTGTAATGACTGTAAGAGATTTTGGGCAGGTATTGTTAAATATAGCTGATTAGATCATTGACACTGACTCACAGATCAACTGACTGATCACTTGCTTTTACAAACTATGCATTGCTTGGGATTCAGGCAGTGATGGGTGGACTGACTTGTTGTTGTTGTTGTTATTTTACTTTGTAGGTGTTTGATGCTTATGCACAATTTGAGGAAAGCATGATCAGTGCTAAGATGGAAACCACAGCAGAAATGGGTGCAACTGAGGAAGGTACACTGTCATTTATTTCATCCTGTTCCTGTTACAGAAGAATCATTCTTAGTTGCTCATGTTTTGCCAAGAAGGGATGCTTTTTTATTCAAGCTTGACTACACACACAATACTGTAATGCAAGCAATACTGAACTTATTTTATTGCGGACGATCCTAATCTCCAGGTTGTTATTACGCATGCATCGCATGTATGTAGCCAGCATTCGTTTGGACTTCAACTAAGAATGAATGGAGTTCACATAAGGCAATTTGATCACGCGCGTTTGGACTTTCTATCACTCGTGATCTGATCACGCGTGTTTAGACCCTCTGTCACGTAAAACTTACGCAAAGCATAGTCCTGGAGCAAAAACGTTTTAACCTTCGATCGTTGTCACTCGCACTCCGTAACCTTTGGCTATTACTAGTTAGATTCACTGATTCTTGGCAGTGTCACCACAACAGCATGACATCAATTACTGCGGGTCCATAACAGTCCCCTCCCCCGTGAGAGATAGACCACATCAGCAGGGTCTACGTCCTCTACTCTTTTCGAACAGCAGTGTGGGTTCTTTTAAGTCTCTTTCCAATTGATACCAAAGGAGGAAGGATACAAGGCCAATGGCTTAACGTGACTGCTCAATGATGCGATCATTTGAACTGACACAAGATCTTAAATCACAGCCAGTATGATCTTACCAGTTTTTTTAAAGACCCTGATTGTTGGCGTGGCCGAGGTTTAAATTCGTTTCCCCTTGCTTGGCAGACCGGTCCTCTCCCAACTGAGCTAACCGAGTGGTGGTGACTCGCAAATGGATGGGGCGGGGAAGTTCTCTAGTTTCACTTTTTGTTAAGCAGAATCCATCGTCATCTTTCAGAAGCATTAAATAAGCAGACTGTTTTACTGTCACTGAACAGTTTCATTCAAGTAATTTTTAATTTTTCCTGTTTGGAACGTTATATAACTGTGCTTGTATTTTCCACATACAGCCCACAGTTGTTCAGTTCGTACTAACGAAGGGCTGCTTTTCAAAACGTCAGTTTTGATAAGCTTTTGATCGTGGCCAATTTCTGTAGTCTAAAATAACCGTGCATTTAATTTTGGTTGTCAGATGACATCGACTTAGAACTTAGGATGGCAAGATTTGAACATCTCATGGACAGAAGACCACTTCTCCTTAGCAGGTACTTATATAAGGAGGTGTGGCCATGAAACTCTTTCAGTGCAGTGGTCTATTAAATCTCTTATCTGTCTAGCAGAGGTTGATTTTGTCATTGCTTTGAAGTAAATCTTTGAAATTGGTGATGGAACATTTCGGCTTTTTTCTTAATTTCCTTTTTTTCACACCTTTGTTTAAGACAAGACAATATAAGACAACCTTTCTTGTGTAAACTTGTATTAGGCAAGCCGTTTATTTTTTCTCAAACAATTGCGTTGCGTGATTTTTTTTTAAAGTAGAATACAGAGAGGAACGTTACTTTATAACGGATTGTTTTGCTGGGTCTTTTCTTTTCGATCAACAATGATTTTATTGTCCTTAATCACAATGTAGCTCGATAAAGTCAAACCAACTAAATCGGCCTTTAAAAGAGCGCTGATCTGCAGAGCCAGAGGTTTGGTGATAGACAGCAGCCAAGTGAATTTTTCGGTTTTAAAATAGCTGAAGACAAAGGTACTGTCTTTGCCCTGTAAGCAGCTAGACCTACATATGCTGGGATGATTGCGTAGTAAGGACAGAAATGACTTCTGCTAAGTAAAGATACCTTTTTTATTGTCATTATCTAATTTCATTTCACCGTTTTCCTTTCGTTCTTTAGCGTTCTTTTGCGTCAAAATCCCCACAATGTACACGAATGGCATAAAAGAGTGAAATTATACGAGGGAAAACCGAAAGAAATCATTAACACGTACACAGAGGCAGTTCAAACGGTGGACCCCAAACTGGCGGCGGGCAAACCTCACACTCTTTGGGTGGAGTTTGCAAAGTTTTACGAGCAGCATGGTCAGTTGGCTGAGGCACGAGTGATATTTGATAAAGCTACTAAAGTAAACTACCGTAAAGTGGACGATCTGGCTAGTGTGTGGTGCGAGTTTAGCGAAATGGAGATCAGGCATGAGTAAGTTAATTTGGTGGTATATTCATCAGAAAAGTGACCAATCGCGGTGCGTGCAGAAACTCATATTCACCGATCAGAACACGAAGCAAAGGCATGTAGCCAGCAAAAAGCGCGGGAAAAAGCACGTGAGCATGTAGTGTTTCGTTTTGGTTTTACCTCTGATTGGTTGAGAAAATGTCGTTTCAGGCTATCATGAAGCTTACTATTGTACAGCCAAATTCATTACTCTCGGGCCAATCCGAATGCGCACGGAAACTCAAATGAATCAATTAAAACTCGAAGTAACTGCCTGTTGTAGTGGGCACCAAGCAAGTACTGATTAGTCTCCCTGAGCCAGTAACATTGGCACATAAAGACCTAGTTGCTGCGGAGCGACCGAAGGGAGCGAGCAGCAACATAATCAGGATTTAAAGGAAATATATAAGGGGGGACGAATTCTCGAATTCATCACTTTTTACCACAATGCATTACATTTAACCACACTTTTTACCACAATGCATTGCATTTAACCAGAGTGCATTTCGCCACGAACAACTCAAAGAAAAACACGGGGAAGTTCGGTGGGTGAGAGAGTGCATCGTTCGCTGCTCAGACTTAGAGTTTTCTTTGTGGCAAATTTTCTACAGCACGGTTAGAGGTCTTACCGAATTTTAAGACATGCAGGGGTCTTTCAGATGAGTACGATGGGTAACTTGGGGATTGGATTTCAATTCAAGAGCCTTTGACTCGTCCAGGTGTTAAACCTGACGAGAAGATGAGCATTTGCTCTTCGACTCCGCAACACGGGGGATATACAAATTCCAGCTTGCTAGAAGGTGATGTGAAAGTGAGAAAATGTCATGCAATGCTATTCTTAAGAAACTGTATGAGCCGAAAATGGATGTGATTTTGACCATTCGCTTCAAAATAACAGCGGAAATCGAGATAACAAAACATATGTTTTGTGTCCTACTTTGCAGACGAGGACGTGTATCGGCGTTTTGAAAAGCATAATTATGTTCTTTCATTCATTCATTGCCATGGAATATGCGTTTACATTGTTTTTTCACTGTTAATAGCTCGGTTAATGCGGCTGGCGATCATCTTGCCGGCGGAAGTTTCATGGAAAAGGAATAAAATGAAAGACTTTTCCTAAAGACTACGTAATCAACCTCTGTGGTGTAGTGGTTGGGTGTAGTCGAGTTGAGTCAAAGGTGGCGGGTTCGAGTCCTACCGAATTATTTATTCCTACTTTCTTTTTTTTCCGTTTTTTGTGTTGTTGTTTTCTATAAATATATAGCTAAATAACTGTTACTTAATAAAGTGCAACAAACAGCAAGAAAAGTATTGTGTTTCCAGAGAAAATATCGTGCACCGTATATTAAATATATGGATAAACAATCTGAATTTCTATTATTTCCTACAATTTACTGTGGGAAAACCAGAGTTGATAACCACTTGATCATTTTCTAAACAACGTTCCCACGAGTTCTTTCTATAGACTGATAGTAATTATTCTAGTACTTTCCAACATGTAAATAGGACATTCAATGTCATTTTCCATTCTTTTTAAGTCTCACTGCCTAACTAATGCCAGTATCAACAGAATGTGCCGCAGCATTACTATCTTTTAGATATCCTAGTTTTAACTGTATTTGGTCCAGCTCACCCTCTCCCTACCCCCGTGGGTAGAGCGCTCCATGGTATTTGGGATGTCATAGGTTGGAATGTAGTCTGGAACTCAGATTTTTTTAGTACAGATTGTTTGTTTGTTTTTTCTGTATTTGATGTATTTTCAAATCAATTACTTGCAGAAACTACCAACGGGCCCTTGATCTTATGAGAAGGGCAACGGCCATGCCGTCTGTGAAGACCGACTTTTATGATGAGGTAAGAGACTTTGCAAGTCTTTGCAGTTCAAGGAAAGTAGGAAGTATGATCGGGTCAGTAGGAGGGAACATTATACGTTTCTGGGAAACTGCCCACCTACCCCTCCCCTAAGCCAACATTAACCTCACTTAGGGGAGGGGTAGGTGGGCAGTCGCAGAAGACGAATTGTAATCCAAATACAGACCGTAGTTTAAACTTTGGGTTTTATTCTACTGTGTTGTTTCGGATCACTATACGTTTCTACGAAACTGCTCACCTACCCCACCCCTATGCCAACATTAACACTTATTCTCATTAAGGACAAAATGTTGCCCTAGGGATCCGTGTGTAAATGCAGGACACTGCTCGCCCACTCCGGCTCTATCCCCTTACCCTTCGCTTATTATATTAGGCTTGCGCGCGTTTCGCCCGCCATCTGTCTCGTTCCTTGACCTTTGGACAGTGGGACAGTTCCTCATTTCTCAAGTCTTTGGCTTCGCTGTAAACTACCATCCGGTTCGCCTTATGCTAGAGTAACGTTGCTATGTTTCGTTTGAACTATTAATTTTCTGATGTTTAATGCTATAACTCTTACCGAGGATCACTAAACAAAGTATATTTTATTTCTTTTTTTTATATATAGTTCGCTTTAAAAGCAATTACCTAACTCAACATTTTTTTCAGACTGAAACAGTACAGAGACGTGTTTACAAATCTTTAAAGCTTTGGTCCATGTATGCTGACTTAGAGGAGAGTCTGGGTACATTTCAGGTAACAACAGATTCAAATTATTTCGTGTAAAGAAGGTTAAAAGACTTGAGATTCACTCAGTCTGTTACCATTATTTATCGTATTTCATCTTCAGTAACTAACCTACTACTTTTTTTGCAGTCGACAAAAGCAGTGTATAATCGAATTCTAGACCTGCGGATAGCCACACCTCAGATAATCATCAACTTTTGTACGTTTCTGGAAGAACATCACTATTTTGAGGAGGCTTTCAAGGTCAGTTGACATTAGCATAAATATTCTTCTTACTGCTTTTCCAACTTCCTTTTGTGCTACTGAAGGGAAGAGAGTTTGAACACATGTAATAAGTACCAGTTCATGCAAAGTATCTCTGAGCCTTCCCTGACGCAGGCTTTGTGTTTTGTTTTTGCAGGTTTATGAGCGCGGAGTCGCGATGTTTAAATGGCCCAATGTCTTTGATATCTGGAACACGTATCTTACAAAGTTTATTCAGCGATATGTAAGTTGGTACAGAACTTCTTCACTACAGTTAGATGAAATTTCTAAGTTTCTTGACATTTCTGCTTAGGTAATGTTGAAAGTGTAAGCCTCTTCATTTTTTAAGGAAAAAAGATTCAGAAGAATGTCACATTTACTACCAGCACTATACTAAGACATGGAAAATGACAATAGCCTGTAGATTATTTACGCCATGCATATGAAGATGAATTGACAGCTATCAAAGCCGAATCTTCTTTCCAACTAAATTTTAACGTGGACAAGAGAGAAAGAGCTAAAGTGAGAGATACAAATAAAGGAGACGCATTTCGTTGGAAGAAAGACATTAAAATTTTATAGCGGCGGTGAGAAAATGAAAAATGCTAGCGGCCACCAAGGTGAAAATGAGCGCTAGCGGAAAAAAGCGAACAGGAACACATATAACATTTCCTCCCAAAAATGTGTAAGTAAGAAGTTTATGTTGTAGTCATGCAAAACAACGGCAAAGAAATGTACAAATGTGTGCTGCAGGTGCAAAGTTGTTTTTTGCTAACCAGAGTCAGTACTGATTTTTTTGCCGTTCCCGTTGCCGTCGCCGTTTCAATGTTTTTTTTTTTGTTTTGAATAAAATTAAAGTATATTAATGAGAGCCTCGCTTTTAGCCCTGGCTAAAGTTATATATCATTTTGTTGTACTGTATAATAACAGTATATTTTTGAGTCAAAGGAAAGTTACTTGACTTAAACAGTGCGGGAGCGCTTAGAACCAGTTTGAAGTGAACAGTTTCCAACGTCAATTATCTTTTTATTTACCTTCTTAGGGTGGTAAAAAACTTGAACGTGCAAGGGATCTCTTTGAACAAGTTCTCGAAGGCTGTCCTGCTAAATTCGCGAAATGTGAGATGGAAAGAAATTATGTTGTTGCGATTCCGTTGCTCTTTTAACCCTGTTCTGTGCTGTAGAAATCAAAGGCGAAAATCTGGATTTTCACCAAGTGATCTGTTATTTTTCAGCTTTCTACTTGATGTATGCCAAGCTTGAAGAGGACCACGGCCTGGCTCGACATGCAATGGCGATATACGAGAGAGCAACGAAAGCCGTGTTACCAGAGGAACAGTTTGAAGTAAGATTCCTTGTTCACAAGAAATATATTATAATAATGCTACTAATATATTAATGCCACTATTAATGCTAACTTTGTGGCAAAAAAATAATAACTAACCTTTCAGGTTTTTTTTAACAATATGAGGATGGATCTGATTTTAAGTTTCTGTCATCTTTTAGCTATGATAACACATATGTCTAGAGTAATATCTCGACAAGGGTGAGGGGGCGGGCAGAAAACTCGTTGGTCTTAACCCTGATTTCGAAACCTACTGTAGTCGAGTTCTTGCGTCAAATGTTTGTGTTCTTTGTTTTGTAATGTAAGTTCTACAGGCAGGTTCTTTGTTTTCGATAACCAATCTATTTAGCCTCTCTTTCAAAGAGTAAACTGCTCTCTTGAAAGCTCCCAAGTAGTTCTAACTCAAATGTGTTTCTTTCTCTATAGATGTTCAACTTGTACATTAAACAAGCTGCAGAGATATTTGGCGTGACACATACGCGAGAAATCTACGAGAAAGCTATTGAAGTGCTCCCAGATGAGCAGTCCAGGTAAGGTGTTGTATACAGAAGCTCAGATATAGAAAAAAATTTAACTTACGGTTGTTTCACCACTCAACGTTCATAAGAGCAGCTGTCCCTAAGGGGACTCTACTGTTGGGTGGACAGGTCTCGGTTGTAAGGTGAACAGCATTAGAGATTTAGAATCGCGTTTACGGCAAACGGCAAACGTCAAATTGTACAACGTGACCAACGTTTTCCTTCATTTAGTAAGGAGGTTAAGCTTCGCGTTTACGTCAAACGGCAAACGTGAATTTGTACCACGTGACCAAGTTTCCTCTTTACTTGTCGTTTACTGTTCATTATTTCCTCGCATAAATTAGTAACTTCACGCAATTTTTATCCTGCATAAGAATTGCTTTGAACCGTTTTCATCTGCTCATTTTCTATTTTGAGAAATTCCCAACTTGAATCGGACTTTTGCCGTTTGCCGTGTACGTGACGCTTAAACTCTCTATTATTTCTACGAGAAAAAATTGTCTCCTATTGTGTTCATCCGTAAGAATTAATTTGGACAGCTTTTATCTGCTCATTTCCTAATTTGAGAAATCGTCAACTTGCATCTCACGTTTGCCGTTTGTCGTTCATCTGTCTAATGGCTGACACCCGACCTTATTTCTCACTTTCCTCTCCCTAAACTGCTTTAAATAATTGAACATTTCTCAAAAGTGGACAGCAGACTCCCACCGTAGAGAAAGCTTCTGATAGAATTGTGAAGCTTATGTAGCTGTTGGATTATTATGCCTGCACAATAATTTTCAAGTAGTTATAATAACTCCTCTAGTGGGGCTAATTTAACTCCTTACAGTGGAGTTATTTTTTGGGGAGTTATTTTAACTCCAAAAAGGGGTTTAAAGAACTCTTTTTCGGGAGTAAAAGTGACCCCAGATATTGAGGAGTTAAAATAACCCCCCAAAAGGAGTTATCCTGTACCTAAAATTTTTACTCCACTTTCAGAGTTAAATAAACTCCAAAAAGAGTAAAAACAACCCATGTAATGCACCTATCAATGTAAATCCCGTGAGGGGGGAGTGCGGGCAAGGGGCGGGGATTTGATGCCTGAGACTATCCCCCTGTCGGGCTTTTGATCATGCGAAGCGACCCCGGGGTCGGGACATTTGACTTTGACCGACAGAAGCCTGGTATTAATTCAGAAGCGGTTACCAAGTCCGTCTCTAGAGGCTTTCTGAAAGTCACCCTGTTGGAGAAGGGTATGAAGTTAATAATGTCTATTTTGAGAAAGGTTTTATCTTCAAGTTCTCATCTGATTGTACAACTCGATTGAAATCGAATTCCACCTTGAAAGTCGGAGGATTTTTTACAGGTCACTGATCCGACCTGTTCCGACATGTTGAGCAGATGTTATAAAGCATTTTACGTTTCATTAATATTATAATAGCACAGTCAATCTTCCTGGAGTGATTTTGTTGTTCAAAATAGGAGATGCCAGTGGAGAGAGAAAATACTTAATTACAGCGAGTAATTTAACGGAGCTTACGTTAACCATAAAGAAAAGTATTAAGAACGTACTTTTGAAATATTCTTTTAATTTGTTTTATATAGTTTTATAGTATTGTTTGTTTAGATTGTTTTCCCTGGGGTGGGGGCTTTTTTAACACTTTTGATCAACCTTTCGTTTCCCATCCTGGGGAATTTGATCAAAAAATTTCAAAATTTGTCAAATCCCCACCCCTTGCCCGCACTCCCACCTCACGGGGTTTACATTGATAGGTGCATAAGGAGTAAAAGTAACCCCATTTCTGAGTTATTTTAACTCCAGACTAGGAGTAAAAAAGAACTCTTTTTCAGGAGTAAAAATGCCCCAAATTCGGAGTTAAATTAGGAGTTAAAATAACCCCCAAAAAGGGGTTATCCTGTACCTAAAATTTTTTACTCCATTTTTGGAGTTATAGTAACTCCCTAAAAATTACTGTGCATGGGGTTTTTTTTTTGGCTGTGGAGCC
>BOPM01000660.1:96081-107364 GCA_022179025.1 Porites australiensis | reverse complement strand
GTTTCCCATCCTGGGGAATTTGATCAAAAAATTTCAAAATTTGTCAAATCCCCACCCCTTGCCCGCACTCCCACCTCACGGGGTTTACATTGATAGGTGCATAAGGAGTAAAAGTAACCCCATTTCGGAGTTATTTTAACTCCAGACTAGGAGTAAAAAAGAACTCTTTTTCAGGAGTAAAAATGCCCCAAATTCGGAGTTAAATTAGGAGTTAAAATAACCCCCAAAAAGGGGTTATCCTGTACCTAAAATTTTTTACTCCATTTTTGGAGTTATAGTAACTCCCTAAAAATTACTGTGCATGGGGTTTTTTTTTTGGCTGTGGAGCCGTCATGAAGAAAAATTTGGCTTGTTCCTAATCTTCTCGCGGCTGCGCTGCCAAAAAGAACACGGCACTCGGCCGCTTATCCTGCCAGCTACACAGGCTATGAATTGAGTTATTATTGAGTCAGCGGATATTGCCTAGTGATATTTCATATATCTTGGGAGCAGGCTCACTTATGCGAATTTTCCTTAAACTCTCACAAGTGAGCCCGCTCGCTGGTTATATTTTGTATTGAGCTAACATTCTATCATGGAGCCATTAGGGTGTGCAGCTGATTTAGCTGTTGTCCATGGGAAAGGGCGATTGCTCGCTTCACAGCAGTGAGAGGTTTGTCTTACAATGAACAATCTGATCAGCAGAACGTTGTGTAATACGTACCATTTTTGTTCTTTGTGTTATATCTCTACAGGGAAATGTGCGTCCGATTCGCTGACCTTGAGCGTAAATTAGGGGAAATTGACCGTGCAAGGGCTATTTACATGCACGCTTCACAGCTGGCTGATCCACGGGTTTGTATACATATTTCGTTCCTTTTCAAAAGTCAGTTCGTTTTCTAATCTTTTTGTCTTTTTTACAGACCACTCCAGCGTTCTGGAAAGTGTGGCATGACTTCGAGGTTCGGCACGGAAACGAGGATACATTCCGTGAAATGCTGCGAATCAAAAGGAGCGTCCAGGCGCAGTTCAACACGCAGGTCAGAATCTTTTTCAGTCAAGTCAAGCCTATTGTGCTGAGTCTCAGTGGCATAGTATTTAGCGAGCTGTGTTTAAAACCGGCCCCGTTTGTTCAAAATATGGATACCGCTATCCACCGAATACATGTAAATCACTACCCAGTGGAAAAGTATTAAGGAAACCAATTCTGCTATCGGCTTGATAGCGCTGTCCACCTTTTTAAGCAACTGGCGCCTGCAAAAGGTCTGAACTCAAGGCCTTGTCATTCCTTCTTCGCACTGGTGACTTAACGAAATAAAAAAGCCGTCTCCTTTCTCTCATTTTGCCATATCTCCCAATAGAGACCCAGTTTGTAAGCTTATATACTTTACTAGTGTTCGTGAGCTACATTTGTTCGTGTAAACGCAATAATAGACGCCGTGGGTTTTCCACGCCAAGAGCCTTCGACTAACAAGATATGACTTTTCATATTTTAGGTTAATTTCATGTCAGCACAAATGTTGGCGGCAGCCGCTAGCAAGACTGCCGGAGCAAGTAAGATGCTGATGTAATATTTATGACGATGGTGACATACAGTAAAAGCTCACATATAAGAACTTAGAATTTTCGAGGTCAGGCTGAACAGGTTCTTATATTATAGGGTAGTTTTTCACAATTCAGGCTGATTAGGTTCTTAATAGGTTGCTATTTTTCAGAGGTTGTCATAGTGTGACCACTGGCAGAAATGTAGTACTACTAATACATAATGGTTTATGGAAAACAGATTTTTAGCGAAAATCCAAACAGAGGTAAATCAAAGAAAGCATATAGACAGTAACTTCCTGTCAGAAGTTTCTCACACAATTAAAATCCAGAATTTTAACCATCAAAACTGGAGTGATTTGTTTGTATAAGAACGTATTTTTCTTTTCCAGACTAAACAGGGTCTTATATTTTTGGGTATTTAAATGCCAAATTTCAGCCTGTAGGTTTTTATATGAGGGCTGTTACTGTAATAACAAAGATAATGAATATTGTCAGAAATGTAATAGTGATGGTGATAGTGAGGATGATAATTAACGGCCGAGGCGGATAACACCCTCCTCGATCTCCATAATTCTTTAGATGATACGAAAGCCGAATTCAATAATTGTTTTATTATTCATTCAAAATAGTTCCTAGTTTAAAAACAAGCTATACCTCCATCGATGTTAAGTTTATCTTCGATAGTGCAGGGTTGTTCAGGTCTGTAGATATTCTCGAAATAGCAGATGTCGTCTGTCGAGTTGTCTTCTTGCTGTTCTTGCTATGTTTGTTAGCCAATAGTTCGCCTACCTCTTCCTCGTGAAACGACTGAAATGGTCCGCCATTTTGTAGTCACTACCAAAACAACTCGACCTCTCTCCGGGTCTTCTCGGTTAACGGTTCAATAACCTAGCAATTTTTTGATTGACGTCATTTTTCTTCCAAAATTGGTCGACAATTAGCCTGTTCACAGACAGAAAAATAAAACAACGTCTGTGTACAGGCTAGTCGACAATAGCTGGTTACGATGAATTATACGCGGGATTTTAGCCAATCAGAAACGGAGAACTATTTTGAATGAATTCATAACGAGAATGATGTTGATGATGATGATGATGATGATGACAATCAGCTGAAGGGAAGTTAGAATTGTCGCTTTGAGGTCTAAATAAGGTGAATTCACTTCAAGTTAAAACTGAAATATTCTTTGCAGTCTTCGTCGTGGATGCTTAAGCGCCTAATAGGAAGCTTTAGCATCGACGACGGCAACGGCAGCGAAAACGTCAGTTTTTAAATGAATTCCCGTTTTTTCAATCTTTGTCGTGTTTATTCCAATTTGCTGAAAATGGCAAAGGTAGGCGAATTTCCCTGGAGTTGATTTCTTGAGGACCGCGCTCACGTTTAGGGAGAGAAAAAGAGATTCGTCGTCGCTTGTTTACGTCCTCCATAAAACTTGCAATTAGGCATTTTCACGTTGTAGTCGTGTGAGGACGGTAAAGAAATGTACAAAAAAACGTGATGCACGTGCAAAGTTGTTGCTTTTTTGACGTCCTCGTTGCCGTTGCCGTCGTCGTTGCTAGAGCTCCCTAATGATCGATGACGACAACAACAACAATGACGGTGATGACTTTGATGTTAATTTGTAGTGGTAACGGTAATGTTGATTATTACTTTTGACGATGAAGAGCTGTTCTCAACATCTTTTCAACTCAAAAGCGGGTCTATGCCTAAATTTCTATATCCTTACTGTATAGTGACTCGGTTGAGTACCCTTCTGTGTGAATGCTGTTACTCACAACGTGTTTGCTCTTTTGTAAAGGTACTGATGAATCATTAGCGGATGACATGCAGCGGTTAGAACAGCAGGCTCAAGCAGCCGCGGCAGCACCAGCCAGTAAAGCCGACATCACCGCCAAGTTAAAGGAGAAAGTGTTGTTCGTCAGGTAAGATAGCTCGACCCAGATATAGGTAAATTCAAGGTAGCATTAATATGTTCCACCCTTTGCTTCTGCCTGAGAAAAAGAGACCCGAGACCTGATGTTACGGCAGCTTGCATTCTTGGCTACACGTGAGACACCAATGAGAGTGTTGTTCTGCGAAAACTTTTGCTATTTGTCCTCAAAAGTAAATGCAGCAGCAAGCAACTTTCCGGCGCGTTGAAGTTTCAGAAAGTACCTCCTTCGACTCTTGAGGTAACTTTTGTCATCTCTCGCCGTCGCATAAAGCGAGTATAAACACTTAAATGCCTTTGCGAAGAAACAAAATGAGAATGCTATAGTCCCGTTAACTATCCGCTTACTCTCCAATACTTTTCCCCCGCGCGTCCCTCATGAACCCTAGGGTGAGAACGTTCCGAAAAGGAGAGAATTGGGTTGGTGTTTTGGGTAAAGGAACCGTGAGTCTCATAATTGCCAGAATATACTCGCGCGCAGAATAGAAACTTTAAACAAAAACAAAACAATTGTCTATGTTTTTGTTGACATGTATGCGAGCGTCTAACACTAATCTGCATCTCTGTTTAACAAGTTATACATTATATTAATTTCACATCAGGGGTGAAACAAGCCACGCAGAAAGTGAGGAAACACAGACAGTTACAAACCCAGAAGAAATAGACATTGATGAGGATGACGACGATGATGATGATGATGACGAACCGGGTACGAAAGAAGTGTTCGTTCATTATTTAATGTTCTGTGGTGGGGAGGGAAGGACTACTTTGTTGGATTAGCAAACACCCAGGGGACCTTCACGAGTGTTTGTTTAGGATCAGAAGCTGCTATGGTTTTGCGCTTTAATACGAACACTCCTCTTCTTCGCCTAAAGCGTTCATTTGTCCCCTTTTGTTTTAAAAGACTGGGAGACAGATTTAATACAGGTTTTTATGTAGACAATGTGTTACGAAAATAGGTTTATACCTTTCCAGTCAGAGCGAGTGTAATAAGGTATTTGGATGATGATGATGCGGAGAAATGCGAAAAGCTGTTATTCATCACTAATGTAACATGATGGGATATATGTGCTTTCATGCAATTTAAAAACGAAGTGAAGGTGCTATCCAGAAGCTCCCAAGCTACATTTTTTATACTTCAGTAATCCATCTGTTACTATTTTTGTTACAAATTGCGACCTACAGGTATTACAAAGTGGGATGGCTATCATATTTTGTAATTTTACAAGTGGTTTCCTTTTTTTTCTTAAACTTCTTGATCAGATGAAGAACTTAGGACCCAGCTGCATGCACCATTAAAATATGGGTCGTGAAGATTGCGCAGTTTATGCTACTCTCTTCTTATTTGTTCTACTTTTTCCTCCGTTTTTTTTTTCAGAAGTTCAAGTTGAAGAACAGGCAGTTCCAAGCAAGGTTCGTAACAGAAACGTTTTATTCTTTCTACTCATGCATAATTTTTAAAATTCAAAACCATTAACTGGGTGCCAGAGACTTTTCTAGCGCGGTTTCCGGTTTCTGTCAAGTCTTTATAGTGGTCCGCGCGAAAAGCCTACGGCCGAAGATGTGTCGGCCTACGACCAACACCGCAAATTCCCGCCGCACGCGAGAAAAACCTCCGGTACCTAGGGTAACCTCGGGACGGGGCCTCCCAGAAAAAGAATTCGTTGAGAAAATAAAAAACGTGGCAAGCGGTGTGGAAAATAATGCATTGCTAATGAATGCGTTTTAAAAAATAAGGAACTAAATACTGAAATGCGCTTTTTAGGGTTTGTGGCCAACATAGGAGGGAGTGAAACAAATATTTCAATTAACATAGAAGTAAGAAGCAAACCAGATGGCCATTTACCAGGAGTGCTTACCATTTGTTTGGAAAACCCGGAAATTCCGGGCAGAATTCAAATGGAACGGTTCATCCCGCTGGAAGTTTTCCGGAAAAAAGTAATACCTTTCGAGGTATTACCTTTTTCCCGTTCTTACCGAAACGACCGAAATTTTCTGAACCAATTGTTTGGATTACCAGTGTCGAGAGAAAGTGAAAAATTTACCGGTATTTTGTCAATGGTACAACTCAATCCAGTTCCTGTTTTCGGTGCCAAAAATAATACCAATACCATTTAACGGACATTTTTCACCGAAATTTCCGTACAAATGGTAAACGCTCAAGCATTGCCAGTCGAGTGGGATTTGAACCCGGGGAGACCGAGTTGAAATCCTGCGCCCTAAGCCACGGGGCGATGCTGGCTCATCTAACAAGTCAATAGTACTCATTAATTAAGAATTGAGCATTCAAGTTGTTAATTAGTATTTCGCTTTATTGAGTAATTATCTGCGAATTAACCGAACATAAAATCATCTCACCAAAGCTTCCCCTCGTCTGTGCTAAACCCTGGGTCGTTGTTTTCCGTTATCAACTGCATACTCCCTTAGTATACACTGTTTGTTTTATAAGAATTTGTGGTAAAAGAATATGGAGGCTGTGAAATTTTACCAATATTTTAAAGAATAAATCCGAAACTAAGACTTTGAAAAGAATATAATTTTTGCGGGTTGAAATTTGTTCGTACAAGACAATCACATGTACTGAAATGAACTGTATTACAATCTTCCTTTCTCATAACGGTAGAACTAGCTAATAAAACAATCAGAACCAGCAATGGCTAAATATTCTGGTACAGATCTAGACAACAAACACTTTTAGTAATTGATACCCCACTTACGCTGTAATCTCAGAATAACCACAAGAATATTTTCAGCCTAATAACGTCGGCAGAAAAACAAGGATAATCAGCTTGGGCCGGAAAAACAATATTCTTTAGTATAAAGAAAGGTTTTATACTTTCTTTTGTCGAGAGATCTGTTGTTTTAAAAGCTCCTTTATAGAGCTGTTTCATCTGTCTCCTCCCAAGTGCTTATTATATATCTGAAAATACCGTTTTCATGATTTCAGGTTTTTGGAGGATTAAAGAAAGACGACGACTAAGACGTCGGAGAATCTGCAAGCATTTGAAAACAGATGAACACAACGCACAACGCATTTTTGAAATTCTCAAACTTCGCGCATGATATGAAATCTAGATGTTGGTGGTCGAGAGTGTGTTAATTGCGTTTAAGGCGCGATTTACATGCGTTAGTGACTTCTATTGTCTCAGTCACCGCCCATCTTTTAGACCTTTACTGAGAAACGCCATCTCAACATTAACTAATAATTGCATAATCTTGACTTTTGCCGATGTTGTTGTTCTTTACAAATAGTCGCTTTTTCCACTCAGAGCTCTCATTTTAAATACAAAAAAGATGAGAAACTTCTAGTTCTTGTTTTACCGGTAAATAAACCCACTTACTGGCTGTAGATTGAACGCGAAAGTCTACATTCTGAAACGTCCGTCAGTTTTTCAAATTCTCGTCAATTCTACACTGGGCAGCCAGCACGTGCGAGTCTTTGTCGCAGCCACATCGCCTTTTTAAACCTCTAAATAACAGTAAACGTTGCCATATTGTCCTACCTCAGATTCTTCGTTCTCTCACAGAGTCTCTGCTTTGTGTAACATGAAATATATATTTTTGTAAGTCGATATAAAGCGCATTTTCTAGGAGGATGGCGCCGGCTTTCCCTTAGAGGTTGTGGCTATTTTCCGTCCTCTGATTTTGTAGATTAGTTAATTCGCTGTATTTGAGCAAGATGGGTGTTTCACTTTGTAGGCCAAAGGTTTCAGTTTCTTTTTCTGGCTTTTTAACGAGCTTCACTTGTGACTGAATGTTAAACGCCATCTTCTTAGTCGTTTTCCTGTGAAGGACAACTTCGCGAAACGCGTCTCGGAAATTCTTGTTGTAGAATGCATAAATCAGAGGGTTATACACCGACGCAGACAATCCAATCCAAAATGTGATTATTTCCGCTCTTGAAACGGAATTATAACGTTCCTTCATTAAAATAGAGTGCTTTGATATGATTGAAAACGGTGACCAACTGAGGAAAAACGCAATAACCACCATCGCTAAACTCTTGATCACGTTTCTTCGCATTCGGCTGCGAATGGTCTGTCGGCTCCAAACTGTTTTGATAATTTTGTAATAAAGGGTTATTATTATCGCGAGTGGGGTCAAAAATCCTAAAATCCCACGAACTGCCAAATATATGGTACCAAGTTTTGCATCCTTAGAGGTCTCCTTTACTGCGCAAAATACATAAACTTTTTCACCGTGCTTGACCAGTCGCGTACTAATGAAATAAAATTCTGGGAGAGTTAAAATCGCGGCGTATATCCACGAACAAACCGCGAGGCACTTTATTTTGCTGTCTCGATTAAAAAACTTCAGCGGGTAGCAAATTTGGAAGAAGCGGTCTACTGCTGTAACGGTAAGAAGGTTGACAGATGCAGGTAGCAGAAGATACTGTATAAAGCGCACCATTTTGCAGGAAATGTCGCTTTGTAATAGCAGAAACGGTATTGGCTGCGTGGACACAAGCGTCAGTGGAATGGAGACCAAACAAACGAGGATGTCCGCCACGGCTAGTTGTACCAGTAGAAAATACATTGATGATCTTGTACGAGAACTGCGGCTGATCACATAGCAGACCAGTCCATTCCCTGTGATGCCAAGAATGAACAAAACACAACCTATAACAATTTCAAGGGTTAATTCCGTTGTACTTCTTATCGGCAGAGGATAGTTATAAAGTTCGACCCTTCTCCCAGGACTTGTCAAACATTCGCTTGTGTTATTGGACGAATTCATTTCTTAGCTCCCTTGTCAAGTTTGTACTTCGTTGGGGTTGAATTTACGAGAAGTGGCTTTCCTTCTGATTCGTTGACAAAAACTTGAATCTTTGTTCTTCGCCGTAATTTTCTACACGTCGTCGTGTGCCCTCATCTTATCTTAATTTCCTCGGAGATAGAAGCTTTTTATCAAGCATCTAAACTTCAGGTGTGAAGATCAGAAAAATTCCTGAATAAGTAAATCTACTCAAATCCTTTCAAAGCTCCAGTTTTCCTGTTATAATTACTCTCTTTGTTGTTATGGATGAACGAGTCAGTAATTGGGCAACAGACTTCTGATTAAGCGTTTGTTTCCGCGAACACAAATATGGACAATTAAGCGAAGGATGGAAATCAAAGTTTCCTTTTATTTTCTAGTTGGGTATTTTGTTTTATTATGTAATCGTGTTTCAACGATTTAAAATCCACTTAAAAACGGATTGGTGTGCGATTTCCTGTCTCGACAAGGAAAGAAGTTTGAACCACATCACACCTGATCAGCCGGCTTTGCTGTTTTGCTGTGATGTTTGCCGTTCATAGATTGTTTTAGAATAGATGGTTTTTTCATTAGAAAAGTCGTTGGTTAAAAGGAGTTGCAGCAGCTTTTTATAATGGACCGGGATTAACTTGTACTCGTTTCATTCCAGTATTGAATAGAGGGAAGTATGATGACTAGTTAGTAAAACCTGCATATGGTATAATTGGATCTCCGCCTAAGGGACACATATTTTAAAAAAATATCTGTAATTCTCTTTGAACATAAAGGTATAAGCTTTGATCATGTCAGTATTTATGCCTACAGAGACCTTGGTAAACACTCTATTATTCGGATACTGTTGCGTTTAAGTTGCTTATTTTAGTCTGGAACAGTGAAAGTGATCTTTAAGGTTTTCAGTTAAAAAGCTCTTTTATAAACTGCGCACTCCAACCAGGTGCTAACTTGAAAGATGTCGATCGCCCTTAAATTTTCTCATTTACTCCCCCTCCTCTCTCTCCCCTCCCTCCTATCCCCAAAGTTTTATAATATAGTAAAAAAACGGAAAAATACCATGTGAAAGTACTTGAGAGGTTTCATTTGGATGGTTCCACCTTAGGATTCAAAAATTAATACACAATCACCTTCCATTCGCCCTGGGAGCGCAAGGGTCATATTATCATTCAGCCGGATTGTCTTTTGAGCAGTGACAGTCGATTGGGACCATCCGGAAGATTATATGGAAATCAGCTTACATGCAGTGTGGAGTAACTCTCTAGGATGGTCTGGATCGTCGTGCTTTGCATCCATACGCGATGGTTTCTTAAGGGTGGGTTGTTGATAGGTCAACCTCAAGCTTTCTGAATATAAGGACTAAATTTTAAAAAATGACTTAGAGCTAGTGAGTTCTTATTTGGGCAATAATGGGCATAGCGTGAGTTGAGAAACAGGAACGTAGCTAGAATTTTCCAGAGGTATGCGCAGTTTGCTAAATCCATCCTCAGCCCCTTCAACCGAATCGTTTGCATTCAGGGTGACTCCTGAGTGTTGGTGAAGTGGTCGTAGGAGTTCGTTCTGCATACGACAACCTTCGCGTGTGTGCGTGCATGTGGCAAAGCCGGTCAGTTTTGAAAAACGACTTGAGGATTACATGGGTGTTTCAGTGCTCTTTTTTCAGCGATTGCCTGTTTATTGCTCGTTTGTTTAATAGTCCTTTTCTAAGTTGTTTTTGTTTGTATCAATTTTGGACATTTTCCAGGTATGCGCACTGACGATGAAGAAGCTTTGTACGCTCCTGGAAATGGCTTTTAGTTTTCTCTTGGTGTCTTTGCGGCAAAATTACACCTCAGTAACTTCACTCGTGTGGTTTAGTTTTTCATATCTATCATCCTCTCTTGTATTTATCTATTTATTTGCTATTTTTTGCAGGAATTAAAATTCTTGTATTAAGAGGTTTCAAACGTTAGAACAGCCGCCTTCAATAGACGATAATCCCAAACTATTAAGAATTCCTAAGACAGGAGAGACGCAATCCGCCAAGGATTACTGTCTGAGTATAAGCCCAGCAGATTTGTACCTTTTTGTACCATATTCTTGGTTGTCATTGTACCATGTTTATATTTGTGTAAGGACTTATTTTGAGCCGGCCAGTAACCGGTGGGCGCGAAAATCTGATGTAGCAGTGTTATTCAGTTTCATTAAGCTGTATTTTATTGTTATTATCATTATTGTTATCGTCACTATTATTATCGTCATCATTATTATTATTACTATTATTATTATTATTATTATTATCATTACTGTTATTGTTATTATAATCATTTATCATGGCAGTATTGCACCTCTGTATATTCAGAAGTAACAGAAGCTGATTGCTCCAAATTTTAATGACCCGTTAGAAACTAACAAAGGATCGAACAGGAGTCGGTCGCCTGACCGAAACCAACACTCTCTTGAAAAAAAAAAGGTTGTCCTCTAATATTACATGATGGGTTCACGTTTGTTCTCAGAATTTCGAAGTTAGATCTATATTTAAAAAAGCAGAAATTGCTAAAGCTTTCCTTGAACGAATTAAATCCCATAAACTTTTTTCAAAAATTTTTTTTCTTACAAAAAAAATTGTTAACCGATACTCTTAGCTTAGAATCTTCAACAAAATGGCCGAAATTCCTACAAACAGATCCTTTGAAAATGCAATTGTGTACTTTTCTCTTTATTTAATGGGGCACAATGTTTAGTGTACTCGAAAGTAATAATACGTAGCCCGCGAATACAGCCGTTTCTCCTTGCTCCTCGCCGCTAAGGAGCTAGGAGAAACGGCTGTGTTCGCAGGCTAAATAATATGGTGGTTCTTTTCTCTCCATTAAGTTCTTTATCATTTGTTCCCAGTCACGTGTGCTGAATACCCCCCTAGAATATAAGCATCACATTAAATTATATTTCACTTGTCAGCCAGGATTTCTCCTCTTACAATTCACACATTCAAACTGATCCATATCTCTGTGTCTTCCCCATCTGTTTCATGGTTTTCCACTGCATGATCAAAGGAGAGCTCATATATGGTTTCAATGGCTAACACTCCCCCCACGCCCCCCCCA
>BOPM01000660.1:92811-96071 GCA_022179025.1 Porites australiensis | reverse complement strand
CCCCCCCCCCCCCCCCCCCCCCCCCCCCCCCCCCCCCCCCCCCCCCCCCCCCCCCCCCCCCCCCCCCCCCCCCCCCCCCCCCCCCCCCCCCCCCCCCCCCCCCCCCCCCCCCCCCCCCCCCCCCCCCCCCCCCCCCCCCCCCCCCCCCCCCCCCCCCCCCCCCCCCCCCCCCCCCCCCCCCCCCCCCCCCCCCCCCCCCCCCCCCCCCCCCCCCCCCCCCCCCCCCCCCCCCCCCCCCCCCCCCCCCCCCCCCCCCCCCCCCCCCCCCCCCCCCCCCCCCCCCCCCCCCCCCCCCCCCCCCCCCCCCCCCCCCCCCCCCCCCCCCCCCCCCCCCCCCCCCCCCCCCCCCCCCCCCCCCCCCCCCCCCCCCCCCCCCCCCCCCCCCCCCCCCCCCCCCCCCCCCCCCCCCCCCCCCCCCCCCCCCCCCCCCCCCCCCCCCCCCCCCCCCCCCCCCCCCCCCCCCCCCCCCCCCCCCCCCCCCCCCCCCCCCCCCAATCGCCTCCTTTTTCTCTGTCCTGAATTAGGCATCCGGTTTCTTTCCGACCACTGCTGTCTGCATAAACTGCTATATCCCCTAATGCTTGCCCAAGTTCTTTCTCGGTCAGTAGAGTCTACCCTATGTTGATTAGTAAGAAGTCGGATACCTCATAAACCCTCATTGCTAACCAAGGAAATCTTATCCATACAGTTGATCATGAACCGCCATAAGCGGCCACCCTCGGGGTAACATGCATGTGATCAGGTGTCCTTCTTCACTTTTTGCTTGGGAGACCTGTTCGCAGGTTACCTTCAGGGGGTTCCTTGGGATACCGACAAGTGGCCGCTTAAATGGAAGCATCCTTGGAGACCCAGAATAGAAGCAGTCGGGTCGGGAGAAAAGGCGGGACGAAAGTTTTCGTCCAGCCTTTTTTTCCGATCCGACAGTGACTGCCCCTGGGTCTCCGAGGATGAAATGGAGGTTGGTCGCTGAATAGAGTTTCGTCAGAAACCTTCAGCATATTAGCTTCAGCAGGTTGTTTTATTCTATAACAAACACCTTTAGAGGTTTCTGACGACTTTCGCACAAACAGCTTTAAAAACTACCGAACAAATCAATCATTCTTGAAAAGCGACTAGGTAAGATAATTGTAACAAGCAAGCTTATTCTTCTCAAATGTTGTCTCCCTCGGCTGAGGTTCTACCAACTTTGCACGAACTACTGAGTCGACTATGGCGTAAACTTTACATAAGGCGGCAATGTCTGTAACTGAAACATTGCATGCTCCACGGGTCCACTATCAGTCAACTTCTATCTCTCAATCTCATCTGTCTGACTGGATTTTCCTTGTCTCCAGACCCGTTATTACCCTGGGTTCTAGACTACGAGTAGTCCCCCATTTTTCCTCTGGAATAGTAGAGCGAGCGAAACGCGAGCGCGCGTGAAAATCACCCCACGCGAACAGACCTCTGGAGCCAGGGTAACCTGTGATGAGTTTCCTGTCTTTCCTAGCACGCGAAGATTTTATGGAGTGCAATAGTCAAGGAGGTCAGCAAACTGGCCATCAGCTGCAAACTGACATGCGGCAAACCTGACTGTGATGCAAGTTTTACAATCTGCTAATTAAAGACTTGATTCTAGAAATCATTTAAAATAAAGCCCAACCCCAGCGAATAGAGGGCATTTACACCCCACTTAATTTGTTGTCAATTGTAAATGTTCTTGTTCTAGTCACGAGTCTATTCAAAGTGCGTGCTTTCCCGTTCTCGACAACTCCCAGTCACGAACAACTTCAACTTTAACACGGATTTTGGATAATGGGGAAAAAGGTGAATAACTTTCTTCGACCCTGCCCGACCCTGCACAGCAGCTAAGAAAAGGCATCCAGCTACAATAGTTTCGCGAAAAACTGGCAAACTTCCTCCGCGGCCGTTTCTAGTTGAGGAAGGAAACTGTATCCTGTGAGCTTGATCACGAAAAAGAAGCTTCTGCACGCAAGATAGAATCATTGCCACTCGACTCAAGTTTTAGCTTAAAATACTGTAATCTCGGATGATCGTATTTCTGACCTAAAAACAACATAATTTTTTTTTTATCCTCACGAAAGCAAATGAGACAAAAGACGGTTTTTGTCCACCAGACATAATCATAATTATCATAATCATAATTGCCTCTTTTTGCAGCGAAAGCTTGAAAGTTAAGTTTTAAAGTTGATATTTGGCAAGAGTGAATTTTATACGTGGGTAAAAAAACTCTCCTCGTAGTTTTTAATGGCACGTAATCTGTCAAACATTTTTTTTGTTGAGTTTTGTGACAAAATATATGACGTTCGTGTCCTTGATATCAATGAAACAGTTTCAATTCTTTCCTAGTAAAAAGAATTAACATTTTGATCAGTAGTATATTCACATATACAATCTCAGTCCAAGACGCGTAAGTTGAAAAATATTTGTTATTTCATTTATGAGCTCGACATTTAGTAAATATAGAATGGAAATTGAAATGATTGAAACTTAAAGGTTCGAAACGGTTATCTGTTTTTGAGTTCTTAAGACATCAGCAACTGTCTTCTCCTAAACTAACTGTCAGCGACCGGCGTCCGTAGGATGGTTTGCAGATAGACTGCAAAACAGTCGGTTTTTTCCTCAAAATCAGTAAAGAAATCGGTAAAGCGTGGCGTAAGAGTAGGGCCATTTATACGAGGAAAAATAAGACGCGTCTTACATAAGACGGTGTGGTCTGATACTTCAAAGAAAAATATCTCGAAAAATATCTCGAAGCTGCAGAAACTTCAGAATTTTGCTTGTAGAATTATCACTAGAAAGCGGAAATTTGATCATATAACACCGGCATTAAGAGAGCTAAGGTGGCTCCCCGTGACCAGTTTTCTTAAATATACACTTGGAGTTTTAGCATTTAAATGTGTTAAGGGGTTAGCCCCTAGCTACCTTTGTCATACATTTAAGGCACGCGATTGCGTTCATGACCGTAATACTAGATATAAGAATAACTTGAATATCCCAGCTTATAAGTCAGCTTCTGGGCAACGCACATTTTTATACCGTGCAACGAGTTTCTGGAATTCTCTTCCATGTGAAATAAGAGGATGTGATAATTTGCCAATCTTCAAGAGACATTTAAAGGAATTTCCCAGTAGTTTTTAATTAGTAATGTGATATATTTTAACATCTATTAGAATTCTAGATTTTTAATTTTAATGTATTTAGTATTGATTGTAATTAGTTTTTGAAACCCATTTAGTGGAAAACTAATAAACACATTC
>BOPM01000660.1:66876-71578 GCA_022179025.1 Porites australiensis | reverse complement strand
GGTCACTACTCAGTTGGGATGCCGTGGAAAAAAGACAGACCTTTATTATCTGACAACTACAGCATGGCTTTGCATCGTCTGCACTGCACTGAGAAGAAATTGAAGCGGTCCCCGGAACTTGGTGAAGCTTACAAAGCAGTGGTTCAGTCCTATCAAGACAAAGGATACATTCATAGAGTTTCTCGTGATGAAGTTAAGCCTGATCAAGTCTGGTACTTACCCCATTTCCCTGTGTTGAGGCCAGATAAATCAACAACCAAGACCCGTATAGTCTTTGATGCCTCTGCAAAATTTAATGACTTGTCCTTAAATGACATTGTGCTTCAGGGACCTAAACTTCAGAGTGACTTATTTGCAGTGTTACTCCGTTTTCGCCGTGACCCTGTGGCTTTGATGTGCGATATCAAAGAAATGTATCTACAAATCAAGTTGAAACCTGAAGATCAGCCTTATCACCGTTTTTTGTGGCGGAACCTAGAGACAGACAGAGAGCCTGATGTGTTTGAGTTTGACCGTGTTGTATTTGGTGTGAATTCATCTCCTTTTCAAGCACAGTTCGTGGCGCAAGAACATGCCAGGAAACACCAGTCTGTATTTCCCTTAGCAGCTGAAACAGTGTTAAAGAGTACATACATGGATGATAGCATGGACTCAGTACCTGATGTGAAAACCGCAGTAGAATTGTACAGTAGGCTGTCACAGTTATGGAAGTCTGCCGGAATGTATGCTAGAAAGTGGTTGTCAAATGTGCCTAAAGTGCTGCAGTTTATTCCCTCTTCAGACTGTGCTTCAGAAGTTGATCTTGATCGAGGTGAACTACCACCCGTCAAAACCTTGGGAGTCCTGTGGTGCCCTATGGAAGATGTATTTAAATTTCAAGTTAATCAGCTCGCCGAGAAGCATGAACACTCCAAACGCAGCTTTCTAAAGAAGATAGCAACCTTGTTTGACCCTCTTGGCTTGTTATCCCCATATACAGTGCGTGCTAAGGTTCTACTCCAAGAGATGTGGGCAAGCGGCGTGGACTGGGACGAGCCGGTGAGCGAGAACCTGTCAATGAAGGCTTCGAGGTGGTTCAAAGAACTCTCACCACTAGTCAACATTCGGATTCCCCGATGTTTAAGAACTACTAGAGCAGTAAAGGAAGTAGCCTTGCACACCTTTGTGGATGCTTCTCAAGAAGCATATGGTGCAGTTGCTTACACTCGATACCTCTATGAGGATGGAACTGTTAGGTGTCGCCCTGCTGCGTCCAGATCACGCGTTGCACCTTTGCAAGCTATCAGCATACCTCAACTCGAGTTAATGGCTGCTGTTGTAGGACTCAAGCTGAATCAAGCCGTCGGCCAGGCACTTGGCATCAAGAAAGAAGAGTGGACCTTTTGGTCTGACAGCATGGATGTATTGTACTGGATTCGGGGACAGAGCAGGAAGTTCAAACCATTTGTGGCAAATCGTGTAGGGGAAATCCAAGCCTTGACAAATCCAGAACATTGGAGGCATGTTCCAACAAAACAGAATCCAGCTGATCTGCTAACAAGAGGCCTTAGTGTCTCCGCTCTCAGCGAGGAAGAAAGATGGTGGGAAGGACCGTTGTTCCTTAAGTACGACCACACGCAGTGGCCGCCAACAAGAACTGAAAGAGAGAAAGAAGCCAATGTTGAACTCTGGCAAATATGCCAGGCAAAAGAACAAATAAAAGAACAATCATTCCTTTCACTTCCCAACGAAGACCGGCTGATCCCACAAAGATACTCAAGTTGGACTAAACTCACAAGAATCGCAGCTTGGGTAAACCGTTTCCTAGAGAACTGCCGTTCGCCAGTTGCTGTTCGTAGACAAGACACAATACAACCTGATGAGATACCTTTGCCTATTCACCTGTCTTGCAACACGAGCTGTTCATCTCGAGGTAGCTTTCAGCCTGGACACCACCTCATTTCTAAATGCATTCTTCCGTATGGTGTCCCGACGTGGCCAGCCCAAAGACGTTGTATGTGACAATGGCACTAATTTCGTTGGTGGAAGTAACAAGGTAAAAGAATTGGAAGCCTTGGACCACAAGAAGATTCAGGATGCTACGACAAGCTATGGAGTCAAGTGGCATTTTAACCCCCCTCTTGCCCCACACTTCAGTGGTGTACATGAAGTTATGATCACAGCTGCGAAGAAAGCTATTTATGTCATCCTTAGCTCTGCAGACATCACTGATGAGGACCTTTCAGTGCAGTTGTAGGAGCAGAAGGGTTAATTAACTCCAGGCCACTAACTTACCAGTCAAGCAGCCCAACTGACCTGACCCCTTTGACTCCTAATCATTTTTTACATGGTCAGTTAGGAGGCAGATTTGCACCCGATAGTGTTGACACTGAAGTATTCAATCCAAGAAAGAGATGGCGTTGCGTCCAGGAACTTGTACGTCATTTTTGGCATAGATGGTTGCATGAATGGATTCCCAGTCTGAGTGTACGGAAAAAGTGGCGCAGGGAGCAAGTTGACCTAGAAGTAGGAGACGTTGTCATTGTCATGTCCCTGGTGTATCCAAGATGATATCAACGTCTTCATCCCGTGAAGTTGGAACTGATGAAACCTCCAGAGAAGCAAATGCAGCATTTAAAGTTGCCTCTTCAGCCTCTTGCAGAGAACTTATTTTATTTCCACTACCATTACTTTCATCATGATCTTCTTGTTTCTAACAAATTTGTAAATTATATAACTTATTAACTAGTTAATTTATTTTGGATAATTCTACAGTTCACCATCGCATTCGTAATTAATCAACGCGTGTATTCAACAAATGATCTATACAAGTCAACAAATGTCTCTCAAAATTTTGAACACCACCTCTAGCGACTCTCCAACGTCAACTCTTTCTTCCTCTGACACCCCGTCTAAACTCAATTCTGTCGTATTACCCGTTATTGTCAAGTGCGGGAATGAAAAGCCTGAAATATGAAAAAAGGGAATACATGTCTTTCCGTTACTACTGTTCCTCGTATGACCCGAGTGGCCGGTATGGTTGAGTCAGATTGATTTTAAAAAATACAATGAGACTCGATAAAACTGACAAGAGCTAAGGGACTGCCAGTGTAATTGTTTACGCTCGCTCTACTAAACCTAGTTTCGTTATATAGAGGTCCTTTTCCATTAATGTTACTCATTACTTGGGTGAAGAATATTCCTTGTTAGTGAAATCCAACTAGTGGTCTATTATCAATGCTGCGTTCTGATTGGTTGAGCTACTACTAGGCTACATGTTATATCCTACTAGTAGCGAAAAGCGCGCTTTTTGGCGGCAAAAAAGGATTAAAGTCTAGCTTTAACTAGCTAAATTTTTTTTATTCTCAATATTTTTGACCAACTAGTTGGATTTTACTAAAACAATTATTCCGCTCGCCCTCATAGCCCCTGAGTCAATATTGGCTCAAGGAATAATTGTTAATACACCGAGGACTCTTATGGACCCATTTGGGCCGGATGTTCGTTATGTCAAAGTTAACCTGCAATTGTAGATCACATGACACTCATTTGCTACATCTTCTCATTACTGAGTTTTTAAAAATACCCTTTCTGGCCAAGGAAAATCCTTGTTAGGAGGGTCAACTCATGCTTCGGTTTACAGTTTAATAAGTCATTCCTACCTTATGTAGAGTTTTCTTTCAATATTATCATTATTTACATGCTCACTCCAATTCAACCGCCCTAGTGACGTAAAGCTTCAGAAATAATTTTTCCCGAAAGTTTTCAGCGATTGTGAGAATTAAAATGCATTGCTGACAAAATGATTTGCGCATACCGGCAGCCGCAGTAACGCAGAAAACAATTCAAGTGCATAACCAGTTAGTGTTAAAATACCATTGGGTTTTAAAATATCAGGGGTTGTTTCCAAGATGAAATACCTAATATGTTATGACACACTATAAGGCATACACGGACAGGTGTCAGTGTAAAGTGAAAGAGGGCCTTACTAAAAATTACTTTGCTTATTGTTCAATTATGATCACCCAAGAAAATGAGAGAACAGCCTCTTCACGAGAACTGATTTTGGTTTCGTCCAGCTCATTACACCTATGTAAACATTTGAATATTGAATTATCAAAATCTAATTACGAAGGATAGGCCGCAGTATCACGAAAAAATATCCTGCGACGTTCAAAAAGAAAGTTATATCATTACCTCCAGCTCGTCTTTTCGGTCACAAGTTGTAACTTCTCGGAATCTTCTCCCATGCTCCGTTCGACAATTGCTGCACACAGCTGAAACAAATTTTTTTTCTTTATCACTTCAGATATCTTCATCCATTACTTGTTCCAGACTCGCCGTGCTTTAGGGTGCATACAGCTTGTTAATTTCAAATTAAGGGATAAAAAAACATGACTCGAGTGAAAAGAGAGCAAAATTAGACATAGGCGTAAGGAAATTTTTCTTGAAATTTCAAACATTATGGATTATACATATCGGAACCAATTGGAACTTTCACATGAAACAGGCTGAAGATTTCTTCTGAGATCTTGTTTTCAGGGATTTCTTTTCACCTCTGTGAATTGGATACGAGCATCTAGGTGGCAGCTTCTGGAAATGCGTGGAGAATTCGAATCTGTGCTTTGGACAGATTGCCATTTTCTCCATATCGTCCCTTGACAGGTTATAGATGCTGGCACAATTAAGGATGATCTCATATTCGGCCAGAATATTGCTTCAG
>BOPM01000660.1:54221-55242 GCA_022179025.1 Porites australiensis | reverse complement strand
ATTAAGTTAGGATAAACTTCACCTTAAATTTAAGCATGTACCTTTCGTAAAGGACTTTCTTGTTACCGCCTTGGTTTACTCTTCTACACTTTAACCAGAATTTTAACTGGTTTACTGTTAACTTGCAAATTTCTGAATCTTTGAACGAAGCTCCCGTTATATCCTCGGGTGTCAATTTGACATCTTCAATATTTACTTGCTCCATCTTGAAACTTTTTCGAGAGCGATTGTTTATCCAGTTTATATTTACCGCCAGGTGACGCGAAGACCGAAGGGCCCTTAGGCCTCGTTTCCATGCGACTTCCGGTTTTTTCCTGAATCTACGTATTCCAAACTGATATTTGTACAAGATTTGGTGTTTAACTATGAACGAATATAATTGATTATAGACTAGACGCTCGAGCACTTTACTAAAAGGTGAGAGAGTTGCTATGGGCCGATAGTTGCTAGGGTCTGTAGCATCCCTACTCTTACACTCTGGGGAAATTTGTGAGACTTTTAAAATATCAGGAACAATTCCAGTTTCAATAGACTGGTTATATGTTAAAGGTATTGACAATGGCTGACTTATGATCATTTAAACATTTAAATAGTGAACATACTTGGGTTTCAGTGACACAGGACATAACAAAGCTAGCTACTGGAGTCGATCTTATGAATTAGGTGGGACTTCCAACGCAATTCGTTTGATCAATTCACGCTCGCGCATTCTAGTCTTACTTTAGCGGAAGGACATCTATTAGCAGGGAATAAATCAGCACAGAATTCGATTGTCGGCGAATTTCTGTAACCGTCCATCGTTCTGCTAGTGATAATCTAGCTGTTGTTCACTCGTCTTGCTTGTTTGGGGCTGAGTCTTATGCCGGTCAAAGAGAGAGAAAGAGTGTCTGGTAAGGTTTCCAATCAAAGATTTGTGAACTTGTGTCTGGCAAACTCTCCAAGTGTTTATATATATACCTAGTTATACGCACCTTATAACTTCATCTGCTCTTAACGAGTGTCTTTTGGTACATAACTTTCA
>BOPM01000660.1:19221-49221 GCA_022179025.1 Porites australiensis | reverse complement strand
ACTTGGAAAGTTGAACAGAAGAGAATAGTTGCTCGACTGTGAAGCCATCTCAAAAGTAATTTGCTAACGGAGGAACTTGTGACATCGCGCTCCAGTCCAAAGACCCACTTATCTCAAGAAAAACAAAATCGATTGTATCTGCGCCAAAAGAATTAATTACAGGACAATTCTCAGCAGTTAATGTAGAAATTTAAGCTCAATTCTTTCCTTCGAATTCGCATCTGTAGATCACTTTTCGCGAGAAAACAATGTTAAATAGCTGGGCCCGGCGTTACAATACATAGCAGGGAATCATCACACTAGCTGACGGACAAAACAACCACAAGGACTACAAGTATTTATTCAGATAAACGCATTTCGGAAAAAAAACCTAGAAAAACTAGAAACTTGATTAATATTGAGTCATTTAGCCAAAATAAAAACCTTAACGCTTAAAAAAAAAAAATGGCTAAAGCGAATCCTGTCAGAACTACAGACTGCAGGAAGTAGTTAATCATTACGCATGGAACAGACCAGCTTCATGGCCTCTTAATGTGAGACAAGCAGCCAAAATTAAGATCAACATAGCCAGAGTTTAAAACTCTCCACAGCATAATCTACCCTTCGAAAGAAAAGAAAGAAAATATCTGAGGAATGAAAACGCTTAAGTCACGTTTCACTAGCTTATGATTGTGTTTGGCCTGTCAACACCGAATTTCCCGCTGTTTGATTGAGTACAATAGCAGTGTCATTTCGTCGTTGTGATTGGCTCTTCCCACTGTCGGCACGCGAAGTCTCCTCTGGGAACCGATCTAATTATAAATCTACTCGGGAAAGGGTTGACTCCAAGGACTTGTATGGGAGATGGAGGCTCCATTTGATGGGCTCCTGTTGCAGGATATTATTTTTCCCAGGTATATTCCTTGCAAGCTTTTTCCCCTCAAACCCAGTCCATAACCCCCTCAAAAGTCAAATGGTCGGCTCCTAAAATCCACCAAACCTTTGCTCAGTTAACAGATTCTGATTTTAAAGCCTTTTGAAACAATAAGGGACAAAACTCTGTGGGGGAGAGGGGAGGAATTCGTTTCTACTTACCTCTACCCCGAGAGTCCGTACGGACGGTTTTTCGGGCGTACGCTACGTCATAACCAAATTTTCTCGGATGGATAGTTTACCAAATTTTCTTACCCATGGTGCTCCACTGGGCGTGCTTCGC
Organism: Porites australiensis; assembly: GCA_022179025.1. NCBI lineage: Eukaryota > Metazoa > Cnidaria > Anthozoa > Scleractinia > Poritidae > Porites > Porites australiensis. Next base: position 48,026 of record BOPM01000660.1, on the reverse strand, counting down.
GCGCTCGAGAGCTCCGCTATCAAATGCTTGGCTAAAAGAAGTCTATCAAATTTTCGGCTGAGATGTAAGGATACTACATCAAAAAAGCGATTGAAATCAAGATTGAATAACCAAATTTCAATTAAATCGATGCTGAGAGTGCACTGTCACATCCATGATGCTTACGAGAAGCAGATTGAAGACACTAACTCGAAGTAGTGTTACTTATATGAACAAGTAACTTCATTGTATAACAAGAACGCTCTTAGTAGCGTTGAGTCTCGCTTGGTTGGAGCCCATGGGGCCTGGAGATAAGATTTTTTGTCAAAGGCGGTGGTGCTGTTTCGCTACTTTTTCGTTTTGAATACAAAGTGAGGGTTAAATGTCATAATGCAAATACTGAAAACGTAAAAATTTAACACCGGTGTGAAACCTTTGAAAACCTTTAGACATATTGATATTGCTCCAGTGAGGAGAACTCTTTCAGGAATTTTTATCAGCATAAATATATATATAGCTTCTATGAAACGGACCAAGATACGGATCGGTACAGTTTTTGTTCAGCACGGGAAAAATGTGGAAGTTTAGCAGAACCTTATACAACAGACAGTTTAAAAATTCAGTTCGCACGTATCAATTAAATACATACAACAAAGTGAATCTATTTAACCTTAGAGTTCCAGTAATTGCGACAATATTCTGTGAAACGAAACGCCTAAATACACCACAAAACAGGTTTTTGCTAGCCTGAATTTCATCCGATTGCTTCGAGTTGTTTTCTCTCACCAACATCTGAATCGACCAGCTGTTAATGCCGTCCAGTGACGTCACTACCACCCGAAAACCGGGCAGTGATTTTGATTGGTTGATTGTCTCAACTTTCGCATAATTATGTGTAATTATGAGAAATTTTAGCGGGATTGTCGCTTGATATTCAGCGGATCGCATCGGTGGCATGCTTGCGTGAAGTTCAAACATTTCGATAGTCTTTATCATAAACAGCAAAATTGCCCTTGTCTTCGAAACTGAATTGCTAAATTGAACTGCGAATGAAGAATCATTGAGGAGAGTTGGTAGGTTTTTCATTTAGAGCCGCTTTGTGGCTTCTGCAGTGATTTTGTTTATGCGAAGTTTCTGAGACCAATGTCGTGTTGTCATTCGACCTTCTTGCTTTTACCGTCAAGTGTAATGGTTCTGTTAGCTTTTCTCTCTTGTTTTCTGTTTTCTTCGTTAAGGACCAAACAGCTTCTTTTTAATTAAAGGAAATTGCTGTGTTTTTTAACTAAGTGTTCCGTGCGTGTATTTATTTCATTGCGTGATTGTGACCGAGTTTGAATTACAACCGGTTCAGAGTACTGCATGCAGTTGATAGTATGGGGAACGTTTTAAAGACATGAATTACGATCGAAAAGAGCAAAACAATTCTGTAGCTGTTCTGTATCATGTAGACATTTCCAAACGATATTTCTTGGTTTGCCGCTTGAAAATCGTGTTTAACTATTTGCATGAATTAAAGCAAAGGAGTAGTGACGTCACTGGACGATTCAGGCTAAGATTTTCCTCGCTATAATATTTCCTCATCGAGATATTTACTTTTTAATACGCGTTCATGATTACAGGAAAATGAAGGGCCTGACCGATTCGGGGAAAATTACATCATTACCAAACAGCGCAAAACGAGATCAACTTTAAGTTGAATACATGCGTAATTTCAGTCATCCTCGCCGGAAATAAGCCGCATGCTCATCACGAGACTCATTTGTATACAATGAAAGTGGTCATGATTCTTAGCCCCCAGTTTCCACGGTCTTTGCTAAGAACGCCTGGGAGCATGGCATCCTAATTGGTACCCACCGAGACAGAAAAATAAAAAAAAGAAACACCTTCATTTTTAGGGTCTCGCTCTCGCTGACCACGCAGTCTGGTGTATTTGATGTTTTCATGTAGTGATGCACGAGGAATGGCATTTATCTGAACGAGGCAGCTTTAACAGCCAGCCTATGTATGAACAACAACGTGTTTACAGCGGCAGTCCCTCTCGCTTGATCGAGAAATGAGGAGGCGATTAATTCTTCACGAAACAGGATTTACAAGCTAAAGGTTTTTTACTTCCTACTTAATCGACGTCGATACTTTTTACTTGTTTCTGAATGGATCTAGTACGCGTGTTAGCGAGAAGAGGAAATACGTCTGCGGTCGCATGCTATACCCGTTTAGTAAAATCCAACTAGTGGTCTATCATCAATGCTGCGTTCTGATTGGTTGAGCTATATGCTATAGCCCACTAGTAGCCAAAAGCGCCGGCTTTGAAAATCAAAACAAAGGCGGCCGAATAGCGGTTTGCTAGCTAAAGTTGTTTTGTCTCGATATTTTTTACCAACTAGTTGGATTTTACTAAAACAATTATTCCTCTCGCCCTCATGGCCTCTGAGTCAATAGCCCATTCGGCATTCGGCCTCATGGGCTATTGACTCAGAGCCTCTTTCGGGGTTCGAGGAATAATTGTTAAGTATAAATACACGAAAATTCAAGGGCCTCGATTCCAGAGAAATTACATCATTGCCCGAGGTAAAAAAAGTGACTTACATGACATGTCATTCCAATCAACGCCGAAAATAAATCGCATGCTCATCACAAGAGCCATTTGCATACAATGAAAGTTTACAACACCCGACCATCGCAGCTTTGCTAATTTAGATTTTTTTTCCCCCCAAGTTTTCCGACTACTCAGTAGTGTTCACTTGTTCCAAAGTAATCAACGCTTTCAAGCAATAGAATTCGTAGACCGGTGACACGTTTCTGAAAAGCTCTAAATTTAATTTTTCCTAAACATGGGTGGCTTCGATATCATCACGCAATGATTCTTTGTGCCAGTTTCCACGGTCTCCGCTAGGAACGCCTGGCCCCGATTTGTGTACAAAATACGACGAACAACGCGTTGCATATTATCATGAATAATAGAAAGACTGTATAGGAAACTTATGTCACATGGGCCGATTTCTTATCGCCGATTGGTTGGTTCGTGCTCCAAGATGGCGTTGGATGGTTCCATCATATTGGAGATTTGTGACGAAACGAAGGCGAAAATGTGGCGCAAACCAGTCGAAATGTAGGGTTTCTTTGCCTGCATGTTGTTCTTTTTCGGATTTTTTAGTGGTACTTTAATTTTTGGTGGGTGTTTTTTCCTTCGTTCGTTGTCTTACGGCGATGGCGATCCTTCAAAGCCACACTTGAACCTTCAAGGTAAGCACTTCTTGTTGTTGTTTTGTGTTATTTGTCCTTGTCTTTGAGAAAATTGCGTCCCAAAAACTGACCTTACCAGAGCCATATTTAGTACACTTGGCGACTGTTTTGGGACGCCTTTGTTATGAAGGTTTCTTCTTGTTTTTATTCTTAAATACGATTGACAGATGTTTTAAGGATGGAATTGTGGCATAGGCATAGTTACAGACTGAATGCTGTTATTTTTTAGCCATAAATTTCATTTTAAAATGGCTGAAACTAACTACGTTCGGAGCTGGCGCCGAGCAAATGTACGCACACGGTGTGTAAAGTTCCAATCGACCGACAAGTTTGTGTTGAGAACTGTTTCGCTCAAGTAATATCCTAGATTAACCCTGCTCATTGTTCGTAAAGCAGTATGTTAATTTCGTTCATCCTTTAATGTTGAAATAAAACTACTATATTACATATCCAGTGAATACAATCGCCTCACGTCGCTCTGGGCAGCTTGTATTCGAAGGCACTGAAGAGATTCGAATAAATTTTGTACTTTTCCCTTGCATAAACTATAAATGGGAAAACACCTACTGATATTTTTGTCCTCCGTTTAGGCTCCTAAGTGTTGTTGTTATTTTTTAAACGGTGTTTTAGATTTCCTTTTGTTTTTCTTTCTTGTAGGATTTGCTGAACACACATAGTCAATAAAGACAGTAAAATTGTGGTCAAGACACTTCTGAGAGTGCACAAATCATTCAATCTTTCCGTATTAAACAGCAACAAAGTTGCTTTTGTCATGCATGAGAGCTAGAGGGTGGCATCTAAATTATTTATGATCAGAAACTTTATTTATCACTTCTGAAGTATATTTATTACTTCTTTGTGAGTGGGCAAATTAACTGTGTTTGAGGGTCAATGCTTGTATTAGCTACAGAGTCATGTGTTTAAGTTGGTTAGTGTTCTTCCCTGAAACGGTCTATATCTGAATCACATTGTTTTTCAAACCAAAGATGGACTTGATTAGCACTATTATTGTATTCGGCTTTTTAGAGATCCAAAGCAACAATGTACCTGTATATAGATGATAAACCTTACCAAGATGTATTCTAAATCAAATTAATGAAACATATACCTTTACTTGTTTGGCGTATTCATTTTGTTTACAACAACATGATAATGCGACCAGACAGTCATATTTTTTCAATCCCTCATCCACTTACCTCAGACTAAACAAAAACCCCATAACCCCTGATGTTACTGGTTTTTTTTTTCATATGAATATAAGCAGCTTCTATTTTTCTTTGGGAAGAGTGTTTATGTTTATTTCAGAGGTGATTTGTAGTATTCCCTATCCATATTATTAACACTACACAAGAACTTAAACTTCGTTTGATCCTAAAAAAGGTCAGTATTTCAAACATAATACATTTCTAGGTTTTATTAAGCCTTATGGCAGACACGTGTTTCCTAATGAAAAAGAAATGAAGGTTCTACTCTTAACCAGGAGAGCTTGCTTCCCAGTTGTATTCTAGTAGTTAACAATTAACCGTTTTACATAACATTTTTAAAAGCATTGCTGTTCGCTTTTTCAAAGACCTGACTGAAAAGTACCTTGAGTCACTGTACATTTATACCTGAAAATAATAAAACAACTTGCTTCACATTGAAAATTGATTTGAAAAAGTTTAGAAACGGCGTTTCCACGGGGGTCCGCAAGCAAATTTCCTTTCTCTGCTGTGAGCTTTTCCCCACTTTTTTATATTTCTCAAATACGACTTCTTGTCACTGGTTGTCCGTAAATAAAATTAAAGCGAAAATTAAACGCTTGTTTGAGCTGGGTACTTTTACCGCTAATAAGATCATTTTGTCAAGGGTTGTTAACTTATAAAATTTGACACTCGCTGAGCTTGTCGATAAAAGCAGAAATGAAATCGTGAAAACTGTGATAAAAAGGATTAAAATTATTTCCAGTTTTCTTGTGGTTTGAAGAAAATTAGGCTGTACCTTTTTTATAGGTGTTTTGTAGCTGTATACATGTAAGTTTTCGAATACTTTTTACGTAGTTTGGCTTCCCGTTTGGTGCATAAAATTATCGGGCGCTGGAGTCATTCGTCGCTCTCACAAGTTTCATAATCATTTACTCTGTCTTTTGCCTCTACTGGTTTTGTACCCTCTAACTGTCGTCTCCAAGAGCAAGCCCTCTTCATCCTTTACTCCAAAACATCGCCAATATGTATCGTCGAAGACAGAGATAGTGAAATATGCGAGGAAACATAAGACGCGCAAAACGTCAAATAAGGTTGAATGGCTCTCGATAATGTGACGGCACATTTTTCCACTATGTTGGAACCGATCGCGTCAGCCAGTTTCCTATCCAGTCTTTCTATTATCCATGATATTATGAGTCTCGCTGCTTACGCAAGCGAGACTAAAAATAGCTTGGATAGAAGTTTGTGGTTAAAGAATAAATAACTCGTGATAACCGGTGGAGAAAGTTGGATTTAGAAGATCGTATAAGAAAGCGAAGTGTTAGCTATCGACGAAAAAGAATGTTTGGTAAAACCCTAGATTACATAAAGATAAAAATCAAACTCTCAAGCCGAGTTTGATGAGAGAATAAAGAGCGATCCGTCAACTGCGGAGCCCTGGAGAATAAGTTAAGGTATCAGCCAGGGTAAAAAATCATAATTTTTCGAAATTTGCAAGTTTTAGATGATTAAATAGAGCTCATCGAGAGCTTTCTTTTAAAAAAATTCCAGGAAAAAATGTTTTTTTGTATACAGACTTATGGAGCGCAAAATGTTTTTCTACGCTAATTATTTTAATTGATCGTTGACAAGTCCTGTCATACTTGACTAGCTCTCTCTTCTGCCGCGATCTGGTCTTTGATTTAGGCATTTTTATCGACGTTTAAAACACTTTTTCCAAGTATTACTCCAACTGGATTTATAACGCTTACAGAAAATACGGAACGTTAAAGAGAAAGTTATAAAGTTACTCAGTTAATTCCTCGCGTCCGAGCTGAGTGGTGTATCAGAAGATTAAAATTCCAAAAAAATCTGAGACACGGTTTTTTAGTAAAACGTGTCAAGAAGCGGATGCAATCTTAATTGGCTTTTTCTGTTTACTTTTTGCTGGCTTGGACTTAGATTTACAGTGACACCCACTTTCACAAAAAGCTTCTCATTTCTGAATCGCAATAATATTCTGATTTTTTAAAATGAATAAGCAGTAATCTGGAACTATTAAGCTTTCAGAAAATGTACGGTTTATGGGGGTATTTATTAAAATCAAAAGCGCTAGCGCCGATCAACTAGAGGAGGGTGCTTGAGGGTGGATGATACCGGTAACGTCTTCAGTATTTATCTTCTTTGCTATGATCAGAGCTGCAACACAATCATACACTGTAGGAACCATACTTTGCTAATATCCTTTATCATTGCCTTTGGCATGAGCCCTTGACGATGGCGTTGACGTACATTTAAATCTCAGGAGAAAAAGGCCTAAGGCTACGTGGGAAGCTATAGAACCGGCCGTAAAGTAAGATCCCCTAAAAAAAAGAAAGATCTGCCCAAAATTATGACTGTTGCTCATATCCGGCAGATAAATGAATTTGGGAAACATTTACATCCTTCTTGGTCTCCCTCCTGCTCTTGCTTCTCCCTACAATGGTCGTAGCGTTTCGTAATTTGACGAACATTTCTCGAGTTGGTTAGAGAACGAATAGTACGCAGACAATGAAAAGCGAAATCTAATTACGGAAGTTACTATCCTCGTTGAGTAGGTCTCAATGACAGAAAGTCTACATCAGCTGACGATGTGTTAAGTAAGAATGGATTTTTAGGTCAGCATATATAAAAGCATAAACACAGCATAATGATGCCAGAAACAAATCTCTTTGTTGTTTTTGTTATATAAGTTAACTAAGTCTATAATAAAGGCCTGGAGCAGGCAAGCTGTACTACTGTGCTAGCCCTGGTCGTTGTGAGTGGTGGTGTATCAAATGGTGAAGCTACAGTATTGATAAGAAGATGGAAACATTAAAACACAAAATTCTGATTGGGCTACGCTAATTACACCATATTGGATACCTCTTGCGCAGGATAGGACACAAAATAACAATAATTTGAGTGAGATTTATGTAACAGAGCGAAGCTGCGCCACACCGATGTTGAAAGTGATCTTTACATACCGGATAGGTTTCTGTCTCTCTTCTTTGTATTGTGAACATGTATTTGGACTAAAGAGGAAAAAGAGTGAGTAGAAGCGGGACTGGAAGTCACTAAGACGGATGTAAATATCCAGAAGCGAGGATTGGTACTATGAATAAATTCAAGGCTTAGATTTTGAGAGGAATATCATTTTGTGTGCTAAAAATCTGTTAATACAATAATGCTATTCCCTTCTCCGCATGGCAAAACTAGTCACCAAAACGAAAACCCCGGCTTTGACTACAATTAATAGCCCAATATTACGAATAATGCAACAATATTTGCAGCCTAAAATCAACAGAAATATAAGAATATTCAACCTGGGCCGGAGAAACAACCTTCTTGAAAAAAGACTTTAGCCTGCGTGCAGATGTCTCCTATTTCCTTTGTAGCACATCTGCAAGCAGGCTAAAGAAAATCTAGTCAAATCAACTGGACGTGACTACAGCTGTTAAAGCTCGATTCTAAAGAAATGCCTTTATAAAAGTTAAGTCACTTAAGGTGGCTGGACCCAGTGATTTTGTAAGTACACCTTCCATCTTTGAATCTCTTATACTTAAACAAATTGTTCTTTATTGTAAAAACATTATAACGCATTTATTACACGTAGACATAAATTTATTATGATATTATTTTTGGGTGATCGGAATATCACGTGACAATGACGTCACAATAGGTTTAGATCTAAATCGAATTTCTGCCCCTGTGGGCATTTTCTTTGGAGAGCTTTACGCTACCTATACTTTGGGTGCTAATCTTTTGTTGTGCAAAGTTCACAAAAATTTATAAGAGGATTTTCGAGATATCTTGGAATTTCTACAAAATGGTATAAATAATGCATGAACTGAAGACTTGGTCGCCCTCTGAGATCTTTCCGAAATACGATATGTTAATGCTGTAGAATGGGAGAAAACAATTAGCGAATAGATTATGGAGGGCAACCGAACGCGGTAAATTCTCGCGTGCTTCATGGTTATTTGATGTTGTGCTAAACTGGAGACAATAGGAAATCCCAGAGCAAAAACTTAGCCAGATCTATGACATCGCTTCAATATTCACTCAATTTTGCGCCTACCTTAGACAACTTAAAAAGTTATCAATGGACACGAAATTCGATTGCAGGAATTGCAGCACTGAAGTTTTTTGAAGAAAGTCTATCTACTAATTTTGGTTTAATCGCTGTTTTCGTGAAAGTAGCTTTAGAGATTACAAAAAAGCTCAGCATTGCGTTTTACTGATTCACATGTTTTCATGTTTTTTTTTTTTCGAAATCGAGGACGTCTACTTGCGTTCAGCCGGTTGTAGAGTGTATAAAGGTCATTTGCAAAACGAATGAGTGAAAAAAGCGTTTCGGAAGCATTCAAAAAGTAGCAGGTCTATATTAAGTACAGCCTTCAGTTCAAGCATAATTTGTACCCTTTTTGTAGAAATTCCGAGATATCTCGAAATTCCTCTTACAGATTTTTTTGAAACTTCGCAAAACAGAAGACAAGCACCCAAAGTATTAGCCTGCGAACCGCAGACGTATTTCCTGTCGTCGCTTCTCTCCCTCCGAAAAATAACGTGTGCGAACCCAAGCGGCAAACGATTTCCGTGACTTAAAACTTTTGTTTTGATGTTGGCCAATCAGATCAAAGGATTGTGTTACCAGTTACGCTTTGGAACGTGAATTTCGCGACGTTTAACAAGGTTTCCTGCGACGTAAATGCTGACTTCCTTGTTAAGCAATGGCTTCTTAGGCTATGTATGTGAAGTTGACCTTTGGTTTCACTTTATAAAATACGGCAGTACGTGACTAAAACAAACCCTGGACAAAAAAATTGCAACAGCAAAAGGAAGATATCATAGCTTAATGACTTCGTGCCCAGACTCGCGATTTATTTCAATTTAACGAGCGCTGACAAAAGGTGGTGAATCGATTGTACAGACACATCCCTGACTGATTCAGAAGTCTCTGTCAATCGCTCGTTACTAATTCAAAATCTTACAAGTAACGCCACAAAACAATGATCTGAAATATTATAAACCTGGGCCGGACCCAGCGTGAAATAAATACAGTAAAAACCCGCAACTAAGAACCTACAAATTAAGAACCTGTTAGCCTAAAATTGGTCATTTATACCCGCTCTAAACAAGAACCTATTTAGCCTAAGAAATTTAAAACAGGTTCTTATTTTCTAAAATCATACTAGTACATTACAGCTGCATTGCAAGAATCATATTTGAAGCAAAAAAAGCAGATTGCCATTGTTGTAAAAGTGTTTTTTAAAGAAAAATGAGTGCAAGATATGTAAACTTACAAAGCATACTATGCAATATGTAGGTGTTTTAATTGTTTTTTCTCCAGGATTAAGAACCCGTTTTAAGAACCTAAATAGCCTAAAATTCTGTTAACTACCATTTATATAAGAACCTGTTGAGGCTAACTACTAAAAATGTAGGTTCTTAGTTGCGGGTTTTTACTGTATTTACAGCAGTCAATTGGGGGATCATAGTCAAGATTACATTTCAGCTACGACGCTTCGACTCATCTAATGAAAAACTATGGTTATTGAAACCTTGAAAAGAACATGTATTTAAAGAACTACAAGAACAAATATAAAATGTTTTCCATCTGATCAAAGTTCTGTCTGAACCAAGAAGCAAACAAGCATGGGAAATCAATTAATAACACATGTGCTAGCTTTCAAAGATAAAGGATTCTAAAAAATATCTAACATGGCACACGACAAGCAAACTATCGAAGAGTTCTCCAAAGCACACTTTCCTGCGAGGAACCAGAAAAGAACAAAAGCAACAAACGGCATGATGATATGCGTCTACTGTCATTAGGACATTTATGGTTCGAATATGATCAAAACAACAAGGTGTGAGATAAATCATTGACTCCGTTGGCAAATAGATAAAAAATTTCCTCTAATCTTTTCTTCAATATGAATCCTCTTGGTGCTTATTTCATCAATCAGTCCCACAATCCTGGCAAATTAACTTCCGTAAACGCATCGCTTTGAAGAAAAAGGGCCGCTATACGTCCTTTCAATTTCGACTTGTAAACATATCCACCGCGCACGATCTTGCGAGAAGTCTCGCGAGTTAGTTCCTTGATTTTAAGAGCTAAACCGTGATTGGCTAACACGGTTTTACGTCACGGAAATCGTTTTGCCGCTTGGGTTCGCAGACGTTAGGAACCTCACGAAACTACGACGGCGACAGTAACGGCAACGGGAACGTCAAAAAAGCAATAAGTTTAATGAGCAAAACAACAACTTTGCACGTGCATCACGCTTTTTTGTACATTTCTTTACCGTCCTTGCACGACTACGACGTGAAAATGCCTGGTTGCAAGTTTTATGGAGGACGTAAACAAGTGACGACGAATCTCTTTTTCTCTCTCTAAACTGGAGTGCGGTCCTCAAGCAATCAACTCCAGGGAAATTCGCCTACACTTGCCATTTTCAGCGAATGGGAATAAACGCGACAAAGATTCAAAAAACAGGAATTCATTTTAAAACTGACGTTTTCGCTACCGTTGCCGTCGTCGATGCTAAAGCTCCCTAATTTTCGGAGGGAGAGAAGCGACGACCGGAAATACGTCTACTGTTCGCGGGCTACCAAAGTATAGGTAGCGTAAAGCATTTCCAAAAAAAATGCCCATAAGGACAGAAATTCTATTTAGAGCTAAAACTATGATGACGTCATTGTCACGTGATATTTATACCGATCGCCCCAAAAATAATATCATAATAAAGTCAAGCCTATATGTGTAATACATGTGTTATAATGGGTTTTACAATAAAGATAAATTTGTTTAAGTATAAGAGATTCAAAGATGGAAGGTGACGCTACAAAAATACTGGGTCGAGCCACGTTAATCATTTTTTCGTCGTTTGTTTGTTTTGTAGCGTTAGACTGTACGGAAGTTGAAAGGATAATTATAGTCACCAGACCCTTTGTTCCACCAAATTAAAAAACTTGAAACTCGATTTTAACTGTGTGGAACAAACATATTACCGCGTCTCTTGTCGCGGATTGTAGAGCTTGTCTCATTTTCCTAACCTTTAGAAGAACTGAAATTTACGACAAGAACATTGAATTTGATTTGCTGTTACTAAGGAGTTGTTCGGATTCGGCGTTATTCTTGATGGCATTTACATGTATACAATCAAGTCTTTTGCGCATGGCTGCATATCATTATAAATAATCTTCTTGGCAAGTCAAGCTGTAGCCCGCGACAGCGCCTCTATTTACGCTCTCTACTCGCCTGCACTACCTGATCATGAAGAAACGAATGCTAAAGGCGAATAGCAAAAGACCTAAACACCATTTATTGCTCTTGAACGAGATGGACACAATTACAGAAGCAAATTTAGCTGGGATCTTCACAGAAGGTAATTTAGCTGGAATCTTCTTTCTATGTAGGTTGTTCTACAAACAGCTCGTGCTTTGACGAGCGAAGGCAACAACTGCTTTTTCAAAGAAAACAAATCGAAAGGTATCAGGTTAGTGTCTCGGCTTACTCACAGAAAAGTCTACGATCGCTAACATTCTGAAGCTACAAAATAATTTCCTTGTCAAATTATGCTCAGCGAAGCAAAAATGGCAATGCGCCAACTCCCACAACAAAACAAGCCTTTTGCAAATGTATGGGCGTACACAATCACCATCACTAACTGCAACTAAATGTTATTTGCCCTCTTTACAAATTGTACTCTATATCTGTCTTTAAAAGCGTTCAGTTTTTCCTTCAATTCCGCGTACAGCAGTTTTGATTTCCTCATCCTCACAGCAAAGGTGCGGGAGGATAGAAATTAACCAAATTGCAGTAACAGTTTGCTGTTTTATTATCAGCTCCTCGGAGCATTGCCGTCACTTTTGACCGATCCAAACCAAACGTCTTGCAATCTAATGCTGGAATAGAGCGTGAATAAAGTCGACTTTATCGCCCTGGATATTATTAATTCTGAAGACGGCAGAAGTCTGGTCCTGTTACGGCATAATAATGGTCAGCTTCGTTTACTTGCTGTTTTGATGTACTCCGGGATTCGCTGAAGGCCAAAGGCAAAGAAAAAGAATTTTCGGTAGTTCTCCTAGAGCCCAAAGTTTTGTTCCAACACTTTCCTTTCTTTCTTTCTTCTTTGCTTTTTCTGGTGTTTTTGAGGGCCTGTCTTGTGTTGACCACGAGGTACTTTTACGGTGTTCAAATAACACTTTCTGTAAGGTACCCTTGGTTCGGTGTATTCAGTACGACAAAAACAAGCCGGTGGTCTTAAAGCTTCTCTCCTTAGCTCATGAAGTCCAAGATCAATCGTGAATTCCAAAAGGACGACGAATCTCTGACCACGCAGCTTTTTATGAGCAAGCCAGGCCATGTGTCCATCAGTTCACAAATTGAAACTTTAAATAGTGCTATTTGGCATTTAGACGTTAACCTGGCGGTTTCGATAGTAGAAGTGGTTCGATCAGTTCTTCGATCTCTGGGAAAATGTACATGTGCTAACTAACATATCCACCTCACATGTTGGTTGACTCTGGCACTTCGGCAACGAAGCGTTCATTAATTATGCATCATTGCTAGCTGGTTTGATTGGACGACGTAGTCACAATTCACTGGTGCTTTAAAAATAACTCTGTGAAAAAAAAAAACATACAATCCTTTTGAACGGATGAGATATTTGCTGTCACAAGACTTAGCTACACTAAATGGTATGCATATAGGATGACGCAAAAAATAATGGAAATTATTGAAAGATTTAGTAACAAAACGACCAAGAAACTGCGATTGAATACCTTCTTCAAACAAATGAAGTCTTCCTCTATACCAGGGAACTAATAATGAGCGAAATATGGAGCGAAAACGGCGTACGTGCTTCGTGATTCAGATGGTTGGCACCCGTTTTCGGCCTAAAGTGATTCAATTCGGATCACATGTACATATCATGGAATCATTATCAAATTGTACTGCCTGATTCAGACTAAAACTAACCAGAGAACGTACGGCCACTTTGGCGTATGCAAAAAGGTACTAAACTATTATGCTAGAGCCCTATTGTAAGCTATTCTAAACAGAATGGAATCGCTCGAATGGTTTCAATTTCAATTAAGAACATGCCATTTCCGGGCTACTGTCACAATAAATGAAAGGAGGGTAAATAACATATTTTTTATTGAATTGTGGAGGTTGTACATGCTTCAAGTTAAGTGAAAATATCTGTGACGAATCTCTTTAGAACTGTGCAGAGTATTCTTGGATTTAAACAAAACACGATTAAATTTAAATCAATAGAACGTGAAAACTCATGTTTCAAGAAGCATCACGGGGCCGTGCATGCATTGATTTGATGAAAACTTTATATATGCATGAGACAACTACCAGTTTTCAAACAGATTTTACCCTTTCAGTTTCCATTTTGATGGTTCTGCGGATCATTCAGGACAAATTGGCTTAAGGGCAAACATAGGTCAGACAAAAAATTTACAAACTAACACCATTATTTCATAATTATAGCGAAAGGTACAGCCATACAAAAGATGCTGATGAGACAACATCTACGTCTACATCTACGTTCGTATTGGTAGCTCTGTTTTCCGGCAGGTTATTGGTATACCAATAGGCACCAACAGTGCACCTTCATTGGCTGATCTCTTCCTTCATACCTTCGAGTACGATTTCATGGTCAAAACAATGAAACAAGACATTACAAAAACAATCCAGTTTAGCAACTCCTTTCGGTACTTCGACGACACTTCCGCATCATCTACTGAAGCGGGTTATCTCGACACGAATATCAAGACTGGCGACATAAATACACCTTTCCGTATCAGCATCTACGATAAGAGAGATGATTTTCCATTCCGAATTGTCAACCTTCCTCATATGGACAGCAACATTCCCGCCATTCCAGCTTACGGTGTTTATATATCTCAACTGCTGAGATACGCTAGAATTTGCACGTCCAAAGTTGACTTCCTAAATAGACTCCGCGGACTTTCATTACGTCTCAGACAACGTGGCTTTGAAACCAATCTTCTTCAGAAATCATTTAATAATTTCTTCAATCGCCATGGTCTTATCGTCGAGACGTATGGTGCAGCTCTGCGGGAGATGAGATTATCAATCCAAGCTTGAATTACACCAGCGTATCCTTACATCATTTATTTATTACTTATAGATTTGTATTTCTTTTGTATCTTGGCACGTAAGCGCACAGTTTTATTTTGTGCGCGTGCATTGAAATAATGTCTTAATTTTACTTTGAGTTATTTTCCTCAGTTGTATGTGTTGTCCGTGACTGTGCTCACATTGTAGGTGGCTCGTCCTAAAATGTTCTGCAATTGGCGTAGGATATTAATGGAACCGAAACCAATTGTGGAATTGCACACATTTTAGGCATCCTACTGATGAACAGTTACGACACGTAGATATATTTTTTAGCAACTACTATAATTTGCAGTCTGTCCACTTTGACATGTATATTTACAGATACCATAGCAAGTACCTAACGCTCGTTTAGGCAGGATTATCCAGTAATACGCCTTTAATGAGAAAAGTATGCACTTTTGCAACGAATTGAAGTGATAAGAACGATCAGAGTTTCTTTACTTACCTAAAAAGTTGCCATTTAACTACCCATAACGTGCCGTCTCTGTTTTTTTTACAACAACTGCCCAAATACGTGCATAAATTTTAACACGTTTCATTAAAGAGGAGGTTCTTTCATATCGCGATCGTTATTCACTGAGTATGATTTGGCTACTGACATGACATCACATATAAGATATAGATTGAGTACCACAAGTCTGTAATAATCTCCTTAGAGCTAAATTGCAAGTCGGCGCGGCTTCAAATACTATTATTTTAAGTTAGGACTGATTACATTTTTGCGGTGAAAATTTATATACGTGTTTACTGAGGAACTAACTTAAACTTAAAGTGTGCTGAAATCACAAGCACTACTTTGTGTTTCTCTCTGATTGGAGGAAATCGCGCACCACTGGCGTACGGTTGATGAATTGCACATTTTTGTGACTCTAATAGTGCAGACTATAAATATACTACCCTGCGAGCAGAGGTTTCATTTCGGCATGGTTTTCAGCATGCATGCACAGAGCCGTTTGCGTCACTCTGGGGTCATTCGCGTAGTTGGCTTGTTTGCATTAAGTATCGAAGCTCATATTTGAATGACAGCGACGCGAGCGACTACGCACATGCAGTCATAAAGGCTAGAACTCTGCTCGCAGGGTGAAGACTTTTGTGAAGATTCGACAAAAATTATGTTAAATCGGGTTTCATCAGAAACATCAAACGGCCTTCACCTCCGTTGCAAAAGAAAAAAAAATGAATATTTAAACAGAATTTGAGAATCAACAAAGGCGCTCATTGAATTGGAAACATGGATGACAAAAATAGCTGACAAGTGTCAGTTGTTATTTTTCAAGCATTATATTTCCATGGTAACAATGGACGAATCGTTTTGCAGTAATGTATTAGGGCGAATTTTGAATTTTTGGCGGACTTTCATGATTCGGGAAGAAATCTTGAGTTCATCAAATCCTGTGTAAGTTCTTCCTTTGATATTTATCAGCACATGTAAACGATTGTATCCGACCGGCTGCCATTAATGAATCTCCTCCTGAACATAGGAACCTCCTTCCACAAACAGTTTTACACCCGAGTATTACTGCCGAGCAACCCGGGTTGAAACGTTGGATATAGCGCTATCCATCGGATAAATCACTATCTACTGGATAAGTTTAAGGAAAACCAATTGCACTATCAACTGGGGCCTGATCATTAATTATACTTAAGACCACAGATACACCTTCTAGAAACAGTGAGCTTAATTCTGCATTAATTTCTCTTCAAATTCTACATACTGTATTTAAAATACTTTATAATTGTTTATAATGTTTTATGTGTTTTCCGTTGAAGAAGTAATTTGAAAGGATTCCTTTAAATAACTCTTTCCCCTAATATGAGTTGCAATGCTTATTCTCTTATCGACCAAACAGATCTAACAAATTTTTTCAAATTCATAAATAAATAAATGAAAATAAAAAATAATGAAATAGCACCGGTTGTTATAAGGCCCATACACACTGCCAGTCGGTTTCCATTGTAACGTTATCTTCATTACTTGAAGCCACAAATATAGCGAGTCAGTCAACATCGATGACGATGTTTACCAGTTTCTGTAACTATTCCGTGCTACCCTCTTAAAATAAAGTGTATTATTATTATTATTATTATAAAGATTAAAATAGTAAGGGCTGCCACCAAATTGAGTAAAACATAAAAATAACGGCTCAAAACAGGAGAGAAGGTATAAAATCAATAACATAGAAAAAATACATAAGAAGCCACGGATTGCAAATTGTCGTTTTTGAAAACTTGCTGTTAATTAGCCAAACAGTTTTTCAAATTTCGTTATTGTTGTTGGTAACGTTTGATCTTATGGTTTGGGTGAGATATGTGTTCGATATACTGTTTATTAGAAGTAAATTTTTGCTTAAGTCAAGCTCCTTAGAAAGGTAGCGGGACAAGGTTATATCGCTCTAATGCTGCAACACTTTGATCTCAGTCTGTAACTCTGTTGTACTATATTGGAAGACTGACTGAGCAATAAAATGCAACTGGCTGCAAAATCGCAGGTTTGAAGTAATTTGTAAGAGGCTCATTCGAGTTCTTTAAACTGGCAAAGGAATTGCAGCAATGAGCACCATCGTGAGTTAAAAAATTCTTATCAAGATTCTTCGGGAGAAGGTTCCCCTTTAAGGATCTCCCGTGAATTAAAGGTCGAAGTTACACTGATGACTTCAAGACATGTCGTTACTGTGAACAAGTCACATTGTTCCTCATTTTGATTTATTTAAGAAGGGAAATGTTTTCGTGTTTACAAAAACCGTTTAGGTAAAATCAAAGGCTACTAGGAGCGAACTCATGGATGAATTGAATCGTAAACGAGCATGGGTGCTAAGTGCCAGTGCTCTCGAATTTCGTGATTGAGTTTCGTTATTTTTATATTGACAACCGAATGTTCAAGATTATCACCTCTGTATTTATAGTAACTAGAAGGCTTGAGAAACATTCCATTTTGAAATTCCTTCGTTTTAAACCGCTTGGGCACTGTAACATATTCACTTTTCTCCTTAGCTTTTTTTTTTTCAAGACCTTCTCAGTGTGTGTGTTGGTTACTTGATAGATCATGTTTACGTTTCTTTAGCATTTGATTTTTGGCATGTATTTTCTGAGCATCTGCTTTTTGGCATACAGTGTTTTAAGAAGCATTTCGTCAGCATTTCTTCGGTAACTTTTTGGCATCTCTATATCACTCACGCTTATTTAAGGAAGCCAGATCCTTGCCCGAAGCTGTACGTGTTCTGACCTTATAGGAATTCAAACCCGACACAGTCGAAGTATCCGATTGTATGTGCAACTAATATTCTAGAAACTTGTTATCAGCGCAGCATTCCTACTTACGCGAAGATTACTTTAAGCTTATTAACGCTTTTTAGTGGTAAAATTTGCTTTCTCATGTGAACGTCAACGTCGCTTTACAATTCGAGGACCGTTTTCTGCAGCTAAGGCTCTTTGGCCTATCCGCTTTTCGCTGAACGAAATCCCATCGTCAGACTTCGATACGTCTTTCACACTCCTGTCGATCGCATCTTCTCCGTATCAAGTAATATCGGTAACAAATGTGCACAATTCGTCCAAATATACAACAATGATCCACGCTCAATTATTTCAAAGTCCTTTTAACATCTTGCCGAAGATATTGTCAGTGCTCTTTAGAATATTTCCGTTTATACAAAACACATCTTCGGCTGGCTACTCTTTTGTCTCGGGAAAAATGTACGCGTCACTAGTACCCTCTAGAATATGCCAAACATATGTGTAAAAGGCACTTGGAACAATTTAAAGTAATACTAAGTAAGGGAGGCAAGGGTAAAGTGTTTAATTTGGCTTTAATGAATAAATTAATAAGAATCGAGTGAGTGAGTGAGTGAGTGAGTGAGTGAGTGAGTGAGTGAGTGAGTGAGTGAGTGAGTGAGTGAGTGAGTGAGTGAGTGAGTGAGTGAGTGAGTGAGTGAGTGAGTGAGTGAGTGAGTGAGTGAGTGAGTGAGTGAGTGAGTGAGTGAGTGAGTGATCGAGTGCCATTCGAGTGCCTCTACAAGCCCATGGCATGACTACGTCATCCATGGGCTAAAAATGACTTTTCATTTATGTTGTTTAGTATATATATATGAATAATTTCAGACAGCTTTCAGAATAATTTATCATGTGTCCACCCTTAATTCCTGCCAAAGTTTCTGATTAAAAAGCTGTCTGTCTTTTGTTGCTGTTATCGATCTCAGACCAAGAAAGTAGTTCAGTACTCAATTGGTCAGATCACAAGCTAGAGTCACGGACTTTCTCACTAAGGCTAGATTGAGGAACTATGACTGAAGTACCTGACTACAAAAAGTATACACTCCCTGATATACGCTTCTCACTTGAGTTATCTTCAATGCCTGACGGTCACTTCTTTCTTCTTTAAAACCAACATTTAGGGTTCAAAGTGATAAAGTAAAAAAATTAATAAATAGTATAGTCAAAATCGCCACTTTCAGTGAGGGCCACTGCTAGCTTTGCTATCTTATTTGAATTTTTCTAAAGACTTTGGGTTATAGAAAGATGTAACATGAGCTGGATTTTGTCATAATTGGGGGAAACGATTAACCGTTATGTGGCGGGCAGTAAAGACAGCGGCTTCAATATTGTCGAAAAAACAAAGGAAGATGTTAAACTGAGGAAGCGTTAATTTCTGATGACGCATTCAAACCCGTCGATCTTGGAGACCGCTAGTCCGGCGTTATACAAACCCCACAGTGAATGTGCGAGAAACGGATGTTTGTAAAATGTGACGTATTTCTGCTATTCTGAAGTTCCTTCCAGTGTGTCAAATGAAAAATTCACGAAAGATTATATGCGGAATGCTGATTCTCTCTCTGGTGATGATTTCATTCGTAAAACGTGCGCTATGACTCCAAAAATAAGCAAGACATCAATAGATTACGGTTGAGTTAAGCTTACACTGAGTTAATCAATTAAGCCTAAAGTAAGACCCTTTCCGGCTGCCGGGCATACAGTTACAGCGAGCATGTAGCCACAGAATGTATACGCCGAACATATTTTTTATGACGGATTCTACGTACGAGAATGCGTAGCCCGATAGAAAATGATCCGTGAATACACATTCCATATTAGAGATACAATGAAACCCGGTTAATACACACATTCATCACATCCAGACTGCTTGTATTGTTTTATGCTATTTTTCATGCAGATTTTTCTCTAACTTCAGCAAATAAGCCTTAGAGCTGTCTAGTTTTACATCTGTAAGTTTGAAGTCAATCATGACCGTAGAACTCGCTGCACAAATAGCTGGTTAAATTTAACCGTAACTGTGCAACGCTAACACATTTGTGAAAGTTGACACTCAAATAGAGGAAAACTGCCGGAGGACTATCTCCTTTCTGCAAGGGTATTCTTGCCCAAAGCTTCAGTTGCAAAAATCTGAGTAATCAGAAACCTACGGCGAATACAGTTCGCGGTACAATGCAAGAAGAACAATTTTGTGCTGACTGAATGCGGGGCAAGATTAAAGAACTTCCATTCATCAAACTCACTTTGTATTTATCCCTCTCTTTTCGAAACCTATCTTAACAAAGCAAAATATAGCATCTACGAAAACTTTCAAAAGTTTTTAGCGTCGCAGGTTTCTGTCATGAGGAGAAATAAAGCGACCGACTCCAGTACTTCAACCGATCCATTTTCAGCTTCGACGAAAACCCTTGCAGATAGGAGATAGTCCTTCGGCAGTTTCCCTCTATTTGAGTGTCAACTTTCACAAATTAAATGTGTTAGCGCTGCGTTTTTAAAAGGTTACATTTTACCAGCTATTTCGTGCAGCGAGTTCTACGGTCACGATTGACTTCAAACTTGTAGATATAAAACTAGAGCTCTGAGGTTTATTTGCTGAAGTTAGAGAAAAATCTGTCTTAGGGTTTCGAAGTTATTGACATTTTTTGTAAAAATGCGGTTTTAGACATACGTCAATAGCTCAAACGTTTTTATACTTACAAGGAAATAAATAGCATTTTCTTAAAGCTCGACCATCCTTTATTGAGGATGCCAAAAATCATAGAAATCGGCTAAATCATTCCTGCCGAAAAACGCGATTCAAAAACAAAACTAACGCGCATATAAATAGGTTCGGGCCACCTTAAATTTCCAAAAGAAGAACCGATAACTAATCAACTCTTTTATAAAAACTTGCCTTTTTTGTTTCTTCATCATTGACGAATAGTTCGACTAGATACTTTCACCGCAGTTGATCGAAGCACGATCCTCGATCGTTTCGCTCGTGTTAGCAAACTAGAGCTGAAAAGTTACCGTAGTTTCTTGGGAAACTACGCAGTGTACGGATCACTTACAACACAAGGAAAAAATGATATTGTTTGTACTCTAGTCCGGCGTAATTATACGATATGCAAAAGATAAAGTCACTTGAAAGGTTCCAGTGCGTATTAATTTCCTCTTCAGTGAACTGTAAGGCACGCGCGGTGGGCTAAAAAGTAATTATCGCAGAAATGTAATGGTAAAAAGGAGGAGAGATTGCGGCTTCCGCCCTCGTTCACCGCTCGCCTGTCACGCGTGCTCTCGATCAACCGTGACTAAAAATAAAAATAATAGACTGCTCTTTGTCTTACAGTTCCACATGCTTCATGACCAATTGCGTGTGTTTTACGGCATTTTTTTTTCGACACCTACGCATAGTATTTGCCAATAACTAAAATTAAAGTATTTTTCAAAAATTTGGACATTTAGCAGGCACTGAGGAATTTTCGTGCTCTTCACGTGCAATTGTGAAGGGCTCCTATGTCATCGGTCATAAAAAAAAACCTTAGAAGGCACATGTTAAGTTGTTGTTGTTGTTATTCTTTTTTTTTTTTTTCTGCTGAAATGGAAACTGAGCTCTGTTAATTACAATCTTAGCAGCGGACGTGTTACGGTAGCTTCACATTTGTCAGCTCCAGTTTACTCGAATGAAAGACTAAACTGTCTCTTCTTTTGTTTGCGTGTTCCTTTGTTTTACTTTATTCGAAATGGATTTTAAGAAACCTTGTTGCTTGAGCTCTAGTATACAAATGATCACTTTATTTCTACATATACCAGGTCTGAAAATGGGTATGGATTTAAGAGACCCGGTCTGAAAACGGGTGTGGAAATGAACATTTTTCAGTCTGAAATAGGGTCAGGATTTGGAGAACCGAGCGACACCCGCCCCCCGCCCCCCCTCCCCTTTCCATCACAAATTCCTGGGAATACCCCCGCGGGATTATTCAAGTATTTTTGTTTTGTTTTGAGGTCTTCGCCCGTTTACAAGCTAAAGACGAAACCTGGACTCCCCCTCAAAAACCAAAACAAACAAACAACTAGCATAAAAAACAACAAACAAACTAAACAATGGTAGAATAAGTGGGTCCAAGCATGCTCCTAAATCAAATTGTCTCCCTTTACCTTGTCCAGGAAGTAACTATCTATCCACCTGCATCTGTAGAACGTTTTTATATTGCTTTGTTCATGTATCACTCTTGAGAACTGTGGCTTTTTGGTCAGCGGAGCAAACCAACACGTAGTTTCGTGTCCATATATACTGACATTTACATACATAGGGAGACTATATGTTGACTTGACATAGAGTACTTGCCTCTTTATCAGTTCGTGCTAACAAAGCACTTTTTTTCGGTTGGTACTATGAAAACACTTATATTAGTTAATGAAACCACTGTGTTCCTTGTCAGGTCCCACAACGTTAGTGGTATTTCAAATATGTTCAAACTATATGCTGTGTTTTTCTTTTCTTTTAGCGTCTGGAGATTGGATCAATTCAAGTGCCTTAGAGTTAAACATTCCAAGTTTACCTGATGCCTGGCTACAATTTAGCCACCTCAGATAAAGAGGGCATCGACCCTAAGTATCTGTGCAATTCCTGTGGTTTGCTCCTACGAGAAGCAATGCAAACGGCCTGTGGACATTTCTACTGCCGATCGTGTCTTGGAAATCTATTCACGTAAGCTGTATTCTCATGTTTCTCTTTCTGTACTTTTGGCTTGGTGTCGTTTTCGTTGTCGTGTAAAACGAAAAATGAACGTCTTTTATTAATTCTGAACCTTTAATTGTTCGTTTTCACTTCTTGCACAAGGTTAGATGGCATTAAGTAATTTTCTTGATGGCAGAATGAATTAATGCCAGAATAAAACAGCATGCAATGACAACATATAAATGTAATAGTTTTTTTGACCGAAAATCAGATGTCAGAGTGATAGCAGAATAGACCTTGTTGCAGTTTTGGAAGCCATCTTGATGAGTATAGGCAACCGTGTGAGAAATTACAGTGTTTGTTTGAGAATCAAAGGTTTAATAATTTCTGTACTGCATCAGTCAATTCCACCTGCGCCCAACGGTAAATTTACGTCCAACCATAAGGGTATGCCTTGTCAGTCTCGGGGCTAGGGCATTTTATACTCTCACGTCTTAGGCATGAGTCTCACGCCTGCGAGTTGAAAACTTCTATCTCACCCTGGCTCACGCTTGCGGGCCAATTTCTCACGCCTGATTGAAAAATGTGAGTTGTTGATGTCTTGCTTGACACAATTTCCAAAAATATGTTAACTCAGACCCATGTAAGGAACGAAAACCAAGTGTAAAATGCATAAATGACAATACCTTCCTCACGATCTTTGATTTTGTGGATAAGCATTTTCTCGATAACTTCGCCTTTGGCAGACTTCGGACGTCTTCGGAAGACTTTGGACTTCTTCGGAAGACTTCGGACTTCTTCGGGAATCTTCAGAAATGATCGTGTCGTCTTCAAAAATCCCAGCACTCCCAGGATAAAAATCTCGCGCTTATATCTCAGAAAAAGTTGGCAGGTATAGCATTTGCAAATTTTGCACTGCCCAGGGGCCGGGCATTTGCCAACCCCGGGGCCATTCCCGAACTTTTGACACGCACGTGGTTTCCTATCAGAATATAACTACACAGAGGGTTTTACTGGAAAAAAAGCAGATTGGCTCATCTGTCAAGGACAGGAATAAATTGAAGAGGGTTGTAAAGGCATGTTCTCCATGTTATGCATGCATTTCTTCATTGGTTATCAAGCCAAAATTACATAGCGAAATTCGAGTTATCGATGTGAATTAACATTTTTTGTTTATTGAATCAAATTTCTGTTGATATTATTTGAAGAACATCCTTTCTTTATAACACTATTCATAACATATAACTTTACATCGCTCTATTAATTTTAATTTCAATAATTTTATACCAATACTAAAACCATAAACTGATGCATGTCGTTGTTAGAATCCTAGCATGCCCTTAGAATCTTAGTGCTATTACAAAGGAAAACATTAATTGAAACCAAAAATCGCACATTAAAATGCTTAAAATGGCACTATTCGACTGTGCAATCAATGAAAAATGTTGCAGTGTTGACGGAGGACAGGGCATTTTCCCTCTTTTTTTGTCCCCAACTCGAGGGATTTGATGGAGGACAGGGCGTTTTCCCTCTTTTTTCGTCCCCACCCCGAGGGATTTGACAGCTCAAGGCCAAAAAAATGCTAATGCCTGGTGGTGTTGGGCACAGGTGGAATTGACTGATGCATAAAATGGCCGTTCTGAAAAAATATGAATAATAATGCAAAATAAAGCTTCACTCCTACCGATTCTTCTGAAAAAATTAGAGGGCATTGCATGCAGCTACATGTGCTAGAAGAACTATTTTAAAATTTTCTATACATTTGCCTGTAAAAAATTTTCTTCCTGCCAACTAAAATTTCCTGGGAAAAATTGCAGACAAATGTATGGAAATTTAGCAAGTGTCCGGACAAATTTAAGTGCAGTCATGGCCCCCAAAGTTTGTTAGTAGAATCCTTTGTTGTGTAGCTTTAGTTTGCAATTCATATATATTTTTTCAGAACATCCCTTTAAGGGAAATTTTTTGATTTAAGATTCTAATAATAATAATAATAATTTCTTTCTTTACCCTTGGCAGTATTTATAGCACTTATGCTTGTGGGGCCGAGCAAATTACTGAAACAAATAATTCAAATCAAACAGAGCAGGGTTAAGAATCCCAACTGGCCGGAGACAACGCAGCTGACTATTTTAGAAGCTTGATCAAGGATTTGAACTCGGGACTACCGTGAACTAATCCAGCTAGTGGTCAGGGCAGGACTTGAACTCGGGGCCTTCAGAATTACAAATCCAGTGCTCTAACTGCTTGGCCACGCTGCTTCCACTCTCCTCCAAAATCAACAAAGCAAACTAGTTGATTGTGGCCTGCAACAGAATGATCACAAGCAACAAACCCCTGAAACAAAGAAACAAACCAAATAGATCAAAATCCGTACAAACACTGTTATTTCCCACGTGGTTGCCTATTCATCAAGATGGCTTCCAAAACAGTGACAAAGTCTATACCCAGCCCATTAAATATCTTACTTGAAAAGCTGCTCCTGCAGTCCCACAGTCATGTCCTATTATGCTAGGCTGGCAGTTCCAAAGTCTGGTAGTCAACAAATACTTATTATCAAATTTGTTGTATCACACTGCCCGTTTTTCAAAGGCTTTGTTTGTAATTTTTGATCTATTTGGTTTGTTTCTTTGTTTCAAGGTTCGTTGCTTGTGATCATTCTGTTTCAGGTTACAATCAACTAGTTTGCTTCATTGATTTTTCTCAGCTTTCTTATATTCCTGTCACTTGCAAGAATAAAGCAATGTTTGCTTCAAATTCCACTTATCATCATGACAACCATCGTCATTCTCAGTTTTATTTTTGTGGGCCAAGCTGGGTGAGCATGTACAAACATCGTGACATTCATTAACCCCACCCCCACTCAAAGGATTGATGGAACAGAAAAACCCCAAATCACTTCGAAGTTTGCAAAACCCACAGCACGATACAACGAGTTTGGTAGTAAATCTAAGTGAGTAAAATGAGTGCTACTGCAGTCTGGCACTCCCACAGTTGCGGAATAGTAAATATTAATTGGGTATACAACTAGTGCTCCTGCAGTCGATGTCAAGTAACTGAAGTCAGGGATCTCAATTGAACCCGTAATCTGTAACACCTGTCCCGGGTGTCAGAGGTACATGTAAGCGTTACAGCTGTCAAAGTGCTTCCACCAGTAGATCAAATGACTGTGTAAAGTATTGACTGTTACAGTTGCTTTTGCAATATACATTTCTTCTGGTTTAAAGTTGTCAAAATGAGTACCCTACCAGCAGACCACAGAATGACCAAACAATCACTATGCCTCCCAATGACTTTGCAGCGTTGAAATATGGCTGCCATATTGAATTTGTACATTTGAGCCGAGGCCTCTCACAGATGTCTTTCCATGTGCAAAAGCATGGCTGTTGCAAAGCATTTCTAAGCATCTCAAATCAAAATTTCCCTGGGGGAGCATTCCATGTGTTACGCCTAGTGGCACAGGAATGATATTACACATTTCTATTGAGAACACTGCAAGTGTGCTTATAGAATGAGGTACAGTGTATACTAGTGCTCCCTCAGTCAATGTCAGAATTTATTATGTAAATTGGTTGACTGTGGGACTGTGGGAGCAGTTTTTGTAGCAAGATATTTACTGTAGCCACATTTTATTTATCTTTTACTGTTTTAACAAGTTTATCATCTTAATTTTGCAGAAATGGAAGTTTCAAAATGACTTGTTTACAGGATAAGGTGGAATTAAATCAAAATGAAGTAAGTTAGAGTTGTTCTTTCAGACTGAGATGAGTTTATATGTTATTTTATTATTAATTTAAAGTATTCTTCCATTTCTGATTGGCTCAAATCCCCTGGCTTATTCTTCCTGGTGCTTATCATTTTGGGAGATTTACTGTTGTATCTGTAGGCAATATAGAATTAATTTGATGGTAAGCTGTTGCCAAATATAAAATCAGGCCTTGTTCCAGGCAGCAGCACAGCAGCCTGCATTTGTACAGTACCGCTCAAAAGTAAGTTACCAGTCGCGTCGCGTTTCCTGCGCGATTAGAGTCGCGTCGCGCGCTACGAGAATCGCGTAGCGCGAGAAACATTGAAACGGCAATTTTTGGCATAAATTATTGACGACACGTCCAGCGAGAAACCAACTAAAATTTTGCTTAGCGTTGCTTCGATGACTGAGGAATACGGACGTTAGATTTGGTGTTAAGTTTCTTTCGAGAAGCTTTCTTTTAGCTTGTCATCAGCACACTGTTTAGTTTCCAGCTTTGCTTGCGATTGACATTTGACACTGCACTTGATCATGACGTTTCGTTCGCCGAGACGTGAAAACCCCTTCTAGTATTCTTGATTATTTGAAAACCGAGGTAAGAAGAACCAAATATACTGCAAATCGCTATCGATGACTTTCTCCACCAAAAAAATTTGTCAGCTCTTTTGATGTGTGTAGTTATCGTTCACGCGTAGCGGCAACTTTCGCCGACGAGATCTTAACAACGCTGGTAAAAAAAATTCAACTTGGCGTACGATCACGAAATAATGTTAGCTTAATTTGTTCTTTATAGCTTTTTTATCCAGTCACTACTTGATTTACAAAAGATTAACAAACTGCAGCGGCAACTTTTTTATAGAGTCATAATTACTTGATTTCTGAAAGAAAGTTGCCTTGAATTTAACAAATTACAGCGGCCAAATAAGACAACAGTTGCTGAACAGCATTTTTTCGCCTGACAGCACATCACAAATTTGCATAGTGTCAAAAACATGTGTAATCTCAAACCTACTTCTCAGGTACTGTATTTGCATACTATGAAAAGATACGCCTTTCGGCGCTTCGATAAACTCATGCGCTGGCTTAAACTTTAAAGCAGCTCCATGAACTGATAGGTTTTTAAATATCCAACGTAGATTTTTTCCAGTAGAGTTCGATAGCACATCCGCTTGTCCAAATGAAGCCAAAAGCTATGACAGCGCTTTTGGAAGCGCGTTGCCGATTGGTCCACGATTCATTTCAGTTTGTAATGTTTAACAAAACCTGCAGGCAGTTACAAGCAAAGCTATCATCTCAAGGTGTTTTAAAGCAGCTAGTTTTCAATGTGGTACAGTGGATATAAAGCGACTTTATTAAAAGCATGTTTTACATAAATACGGAAATACCGATTCTTCACAAAGCAATTATACGCAGCAGTCTACAGGCGGGTCTACAGGTCGCAGAGGTAGACATTTGTTCGCGTGTTAGTCACGGTAAACTTTTACCATTAATTCGTTAAATCGCTCAAGAATTTTGGCCATGATATTTACAGTTTTTAGGCCATCGCGCGCTACGAGAATCGCGTCCTGCGCCACAGGAATCGCACACAACCGCCCTGTTTTGACAGGAGTGAACGATGGATAAATGGAATGGTGAGTTCATGGCTACTGTATTAGAGGACGAAATAGCCAAATCAATGCAGAATAAACTGAATGGAAATGTAAAAAATATTGCAAGATACAATTTAAATGGCATCTACTTTTTGAAGTGTCACATTGTTGGCAAGGAACTTAAATGTCTGTCCATTTTATATGTAATAAACATTTATCATACTGATTCGATTGAGTGCCTTGGGCACTTATTTACTTTTGGTATCTCAAGAGAGGGTGCTTATTCGAGACAGGGCGCTTATTCGGGACAGGGCGATATTTCTTTTTGAGAAACATCAGAATGTTCAAAACTAAAAAGAAGCACTAACAGAAACTGAAACAGTAACAGATATACGGTGAATGTTTAGTTAACGTGAGGGAATTTTAATCTATTTCTACGGGGATAGCTTTGACAGTGTCACTTACATCAATTCTGCAAATAAAAGCTCTCTGGTGCAGTATCGTCGACGTCCAATTCGTTGACAGTGTATAAAGGGGGTTGTGCGCGATGACATAAGGCTTTAGGAGCTTGCTCTGGGCCTGCTTGGAGAGATCGGAGAAACGTGTTGTGTTCTTGGTAGCAAGCGTTATGAGTACGAACTTTCTGAGTCTACGGAATCTGCAAAATCCTCTGTAATCTTAGGGAAATTAGAGTGTTGTAACCTAAGAAGCCTCAGACCTGGAATAAATACAGTTCAGTTAAAATTCGTCTACAGGGGTCGGTAGGCAACACACGACTTTTTGCTACTTGTTTGAATAAATTTTTAGAATGGCACTTATTAGAATGGGGGCGATTATTGGAATGGGGGCACTTATTGGAATAGGGGCTCTTATTCGAAAGGGGGCGCTTAGTAATGGTAACAGGACTGATGTTTACAGATCTGATCTATACGAAATGATTTGTGTTACCATTCTTCTTCCCTCGGGGCACCGTATG
>BOPM01000660.1:3926-15319 GCA_022179025.1 Porites australiensis | reverse complement strand
ACGCGTTACTGACAAGGAGGCAGCGTGGCCGAGTGGGGAGGCAGCGTGGCCGAGTGGTCAGCGCGTCGGACTCGCAATCCAGCGGTCCCGGGTTCGAGTCCCGCTCTGGCCACTTGCTGGATTTGTTCTCGGTCGTCCCGAGTTCGAATTCTCGGCCACGCTTGTAAATAGCCAACTGGTTGCCTTCTGCCAGTTGGGGTTTTTAATCCTGTTATGTTGTATTTGAATTATTTGTTTCTAAATATTTGAGTGGAGTGCCTGTAAATTAGCTGACTAGCTAAGTGCACCTTCCACTATAAACATGCCTTTAACTTTAACTTTAAGAAGTCACGCAACCGGAAGTCACGCGGCGATGGTCACGAGATCTGGAAATCATGTGATAAGTGCCGAAATTGTGGTGGAGACTACCCCCATCCCGGTAGGAAAAACGTCCTGTCCCGCTTATCAAGGCACTTGCCAGGGCTGTGGCAAGTTAAACCACTTTGAAGCAGTATGCAGATCCAAAGGAAAGGGGAATAGCCGAAACAAACGTTGTTCGACAGTGAACAAAGTGAGCGAGGACGAACCAAGTGACGAAGGTGAAGTATACACGTTCTCTCTGATCACGAAGACCCTGAAGGATCAGCCCCTCTTCAAGATCAAGGTACATGACATGCCAGTAACGATTATGGCTGACTCTGGAGCGAGCATAAATATTCTGGATGAAAAGGTATACCGCAGGTTACCCAACTGTCCCAAGCTTGAACCAAGTAGTGTGTAAATTTACAGCTACCAGTCAAATGTTCCCCTTGGCAGCCTGGGAAAATTGAGTACCACGCTTGCGTCGGAGACGAAGAAGCCACACGCCAAGTTCTATGTGGTGAAGGGATACAATGACTCCCTGCTCAGCTTGAAGACTTCGCAAGAGCTCAGTCTACTTCAGACAGGTCAGAAAGTCAAAATCCTACCGTCGAAACTGGAAGCAGAAACACCCTCGGGTCTATTAGCAGAATATGACGACCTGTTTCATGGGCTAGGCAAACTTAAGAACTATCAGATAAAGTGGCATATCGACGAGGAGGTACCACCCTTCCCCGCAGCCGCACAGACGAGTCCCATTCCATGTTCGTAACCAGCTAAAGGAGCAGCTACGACGCGACGAAGAG
This sequence comes from Porites australiensis, assembly GCA_022179025.1. Lineage (NCBI taxonomy): Eukaryota > Metazoa > Cnidaria > Anthozoa > Scleractinia > Poritidae > Porites > Porites australiensis. The sequence goes on along the minus strand of BOPM01000660.1, from coordinate 14,174 downwards.
TTGGGCGTGATGGAGAGTATCGAAGGCCCTACGCCCTGGGTGTCCCCAATCGTGGTTGCACCTAAACCGAAATCTCCAGGCAAGGTACGTGTGTGCGTTGACATGCGCTAGGCGAACAAAGCGGTCAAACGTGAACGTCATGTCACCCCCACCGTGAAAGAGATTATCGGAGACGTAAATGTGGCCAGAGTTTTCAGCAAACTAGACCTCAACCAGGGCTACAAACAGCTTAAACTGGCAGCTGAATCCAGGTACATCACCACCATCAATACACACATGGGCTCATGAGGTACAAACGTCTCAACTTTTGCTTTTCAAGTGCCCCTGAGATCTTCCAGAACGTAATCTGCGAGACGCTTGAGGGTATTGACGGTGCAACAACATCAGTGACGACATAGTAGTGTTTGGAAAGACGCTTGAGGAACACGACCAGAACCTGAAGGCCGTGTACCAGCGACTTAGTGAGAAAGGTCTGACCCTGAACAAGAGCAAGTGCGAGTTCAGATAAAGCAAGTTGGAATTCTTTGGATTCGTGTTCTCCAACGACGGCATCTCGCCAGACCGAAGAAAGTTGCAGATGTCGTCGATCTTCAGACACCGTCAACAGCATCAGACGTACGCAGCCTTCTGGGGATGACAAACTACTGTTCAAGGTTCATCCCTGACTACGCTACCAAGGCAGAGCCCCTACACACACACAAGGACCAACCGTGGTGTTGGATGGAAGAACATGACCACGCAGTCAGCCAACTAAAAATAGCACTTGTAAGCGCACCTGTCACTGCCTACTAGTCGGCTTGGCAGTCATCCTCTCTCCACTGGACCAGGAAACCGGGGACAGTCACGATATCACCTACGCAAGTCGCTCCCTTACAACAACGGAACAGCGGTACCGCCAAAGAGAGCGCGAAGCCCTCGCTGTAGTTTGGGCTTGTTAACATTTACACCTGTACATTTACGGGAAACCGGTCACAGTCTACACTGATCACAAGCCCCCACCATCTATCTATGGCATTGCGGGTCCAAGCCGCCCGCAAAAATCGAGAGATGCCCTCTACGACCTCAGCCGTACCGGATCACAGTCAAGTATTGAAGAGGGGAAGTTAATCCCGCAGACTACCTATCGCGTCAGCCAGCTAAGCATGGGGCTCAAAGGAGCCGGCAGCAGAACGTCGCAGAGGAGTACGTCAGCTACCTCGCAATCTCCTCTACTACCAAAGCCTTGAAGACATGATGCCGTTGAGTTTCGCCTTCTCGAGAGGATGAAGGATGAGGTTACCGTAAGCGGTTCTGGCAACCTTATTCTACTTGAAACCCGCATAGTCGTCCCGAATAGTCTACAACACCACGTGGTCAACCTCGCACAAGAAGACCACCAAGGGCTCGTGAAGACTAAATCACTGTTACGAGAGAAAGTTTGGTTCCCGAACATTGATAAGCTGGTAGAAAGCAAGGTGAAGTCATGCAAAGCCTGCCTGATTGCTACTCCTGAGTGCCAGAGAGAACCCTTGCAGATGTCGCCACTCCCAACAGCGCCTTGGAAAGAAATTAGTTTTGACTTTGCTTAGATCCCAAACAAAGAGTACCTCCTTCTGATTACTGACGACTACTCCAGCTACCCAGTAGTGGAAACCGTGAAATCGACTGCCGCGACAACGGTGATACCAAAGCTCGACAAAGTGTTCTTAGAGTTTGGAGTCCCTGATGTAGTAAAACCTGACACTGGGCCCCCGTTCAACAGCAAGGACTTTACAGCATTTGCAGATGCATGACCTTGGCTTTAAGCATCGTAAAGTGACTCCAAAGTGGGCACGGGCAAACGGAGAAGTAGAAAGATTTTTGTGCACCTTTAAAAATGTCATAGAGACAGCAAAGCTGGAGCACAAGAACTACAAGCAAGAGTTAAACCGGCAGAATGCTGAAGAACAACCGCGTTACTCCGCACAGCACTACAAGAGTTGCTCTGGCGACAGCGCTGTTTGGCAGGCCAATGAAGACAAAGCTACCTGAGATGAAGACACCCTGCTCATACGCTGTTATCAGGCAGCGTGACCAAACAAGCGGTACGTTAAGCCGTCGGCTTCAGAGAAGGCGATGTTGTACTGGTCAAGAGAGACGAGACAAAGAAGAAAGGCGACACACCGTATAACCCGATACCGCGGACTGTCGTCAAGACCAAAGGGTCTATGGTCACTGCACAAAATATTAAAGGCGTTCTTTAAGAACGTGCCCCACTTCAAGACCTCCTGTGACGCAAGAGGGCTCCACCGATGATTTTCCACCGTCACAGCTCAATGGTGTGCCTGCGAGACGCTATCCCCAGTGGCGCGAGCACGCCCAACCAAATTTGCTGATTATATTCTCGACTGATAGTGCTTTAGGCTGCGTGCAAACGGGCGCAACAACTCCCAACATTGTTGCGCCAACAATGTTGGGAGTTGTTGCGTGCGTGTTGGCAGTGGTGTGCAAACGGATGCAACAACTCCCAACAGGTTTGGGACCTGTAGTGCATCGTGGGAAGAATACAACCCATAAGTCTTTGTAATCCATGCGTAATGAGCGTGCGTGGCCCCAACAATGTTGGTAGAGCTGTGCAAACTGATCCGACATTGTTGCGCTACGCTTCGGCGATCACGGAACAATAGAAATGTTGGGAGTTGTTGGCTGACAAGTTTGACCGGTCTCAAACTTTGCGCGACAACACGCAACAACATCCAACGACATGCCACAGGGTGTGCAAACGGACGCAACATGTAACATTCAACAATGTTGGGAGTTGTTGGCCAACAATGTTGCGTCCGTTTGCACGTGGCTTTACATGAGAACTCTTCTATAAGGACGTAAGGTTTTTAAGGACTCGGACGTTTTCTGTTACTCTGTTCCGTATTCAGTTGTGTTTACTTTCTTCTTTGGGCATGTTCATATTCTTCGTTTGATTGATTCATAGTTTAACCTCGGTGTGCGCAATTCTCTCCAAAGAGGAGAGGGATGTAGTGTCGTTAACATATATGGGATTGTATTGTGTAGACTAGGATTCCCGGATGTGCGAGCACGAGGTTGTCAGATCGATGTAGTAAGAATGGAGAATAAACGTTGGTTGTCTTTTATTCCGGACGTCTTTGACATAGAGTACCTTTACATTTATCTGTATGTCAACATTTGAGAACAAAAGGTGTGAAAGTCTGTATTTTTTTAAGCATTCCCACCATCACTTGAAGCAAGCCATTATAAAATACAGTGAACTGATGTACATGAAATTACATATCACACGTGACATCACGCTGCCTTGAACTGTTCAGATGGTCTACTTGTATTTAAAGTTGACAAAGAGGTCCATACTATTTGTTTTTACTGGAAAAACGGACGCGAGAGCAGAAAATTTGTTAATTTAAAGAAATAACACAAACGTTTTCAATTTACAAGACATGTTTCGACAAACTGATTTATGCCATCTTCAATTATACAAGCTTGTTACAATTTGAATATATTCAGTTGTAGACGTAGTTACAATTTGAATATGCTAATTACAGCGATTTCAATGAAAGCTAAATGTGACAGAAGAACAATGAGAAGAGAAAAAGAAACAGCATAAGTAACAGCTATGCTACATGGAAAGTGACAGGTTTACATGTTTTATCTTTCGATTTAGGATAAGTTTCTCCCACTTTATAGATACATCGCCTCCTTAATCTTTAACTTGAATCCAGATGCGGCGGTATCAAGGATAGTGTAACATTCCGTAGAACAGGACTCTCTGCAAGCTTGAGATGAAGCAATGTGTTCGTAGACATGAGTAGCCTTGTCCGATACAAGGTGCTCAAGGGCGCGAGTGGAGAAGTGGCGAGTAGTATCTCTAATGTAACTGGCATCACATCTAGCACAAAGAAAATTAATTACCCGCGATCGGAGGCCTTGAGTCACGGAATCTTTCACGTTGAAAAAATGCCCACTGTAAAAGTGGATAAAGCTAACTTGATGTCAAGATCTGTGCAATAACTATAATTCACTAAATGGCTCGAATGTAGTTTGTGCAACTGCGGAGAAACGGTCTATGTAAGGGATTTTATAATAGCGTGTAGCAGGGAAAAAAAATTTATACGGCCATAACAACGTTCTGCCCAAGTAGTTTTGTTTGAACAATCACATGCAGATGGTATTTGTCTACAGTGTCAATAGTGAGAAATAGCATACATTTAACTACACAGATCTTCAAATTAGAGATAGGCTTGAGGTATTTTGACAATTAGCCTAATAGTAATAATCTACAAGTACGTGTAAATGCTATGATGTGTAGCAAACTACGGGAACTGCTAAAAGTACTAGACAAGTACACTGTAGGCAATTTAGCTGTACTGAGAGGGTTTTTTTAACGTCGCTTTTGGGTTAAAATGCTAAATGAGTGCACTGTTAACTGCAATGATATTTTTAGCGCCTCCGTTATGTCGAGTCATGGAGGGTAACGCATCCTATACAAAGGCGGATAAAGCGCGGCGGGGGGGAGGTCTAAAAAAGGCACTGCTACTGCTATATATAAATGTATCAGTGCTACAGGTCTGTACGTAGATATTGCATGTAGGTGAATTTGTATTTAATGAGTTGCTTTTAAAATTTTTCTCTTTCAGTGCCCTGTGATCAATAAAATGTTTTTTTTATTATCATTTTGGCACATGAATGTAGTAGTAAGTTTTGCTTAATCTCATTATATTGTCCTATTTATAATTATTTTCTAAAACTGTTTTTCTTTCAATTGGTGTTAGGTTTTTCCTGATAACTTCATGCGCCGTGAAGTGCAAGCTTTTGTTGTCAACTGCACATTTAAGGATGAAGGATGCCAGTGGAAAGGGGAAGTCAGAAACTTGGAGGTGATTTACCGTAAAATTTGCGAAAATGTCAAAAAGGGGAAGCATCAGTGGTACTTGTTCTGTACAGAGAAAAGGAAACAGAGAACAAAAGTAGTAGCTAATTTCATGTGTGTGGTAGTTCAATTACAGTAACCGTTTTCCTTTTTTCAACAGGCCCACACCAACAGCTGTGAGTTTGTCAAACTTCCCTGTGTACATCCTGAGTGTGGCATGTTGGTGAAAAAAGCTGATCTTCCTCAGCACCTGGAAACAGAATGCAAGTGTAGACCTGAAACTTGTGGATTCTGTAAAAAACAAATCAGCTCGAACAAGTTAAAGGTGTGACGCCTTGTGCTCTTTATTATACTAAAAAATCTGCTATATCTGACATAAATTTACGATATGTGCACTCGTTTTGGGTTAACGATGATTTGTCAAGGTTTTTCACATTTTCAAACAAGTTTCTGCACATATCTGTGGACACTGATATTCATCAACAAAAAACCTCCAGTAGTGCAATCTTTTGCTTTTCTTGGTTTTAATTGAATGCACATTATACAATAATATGTCATTTTTATAATGTTGTTATAACATGATTTCTTTCAACGTGGTCGGAAAAAGAAGCAATATAGAGAGAACGAATTATTTGTCATACGAGAGTTGTTAGCAGTGTATTTATTGTTTATTTATAATTTCGTACAGCTGCATCAAGAAAAGGAATGTCCAGCGTATCCAACTGTGTGTGAAAAATGCAACAAAGACGGAATTCCACGAGCAAAGGTACAGCTATATAAGACTGTGGTGTGGCTTGTTTTCTTTTCAGTCAAATTCTAGTAACAGTAGGGCAGCACTTTATCCCCGTTATCTCAGACAAACAAAGGAGAGACACCTACATCACTTAATTGTTGTGACACGTACTTAGAAGTTTTTTACTCATGAAGTGAGTGGTAACCTGCTTGTGGCTCTTAATTATTACTTAAAGCTTTCGCACTTATTTCCTCGAATAAGCGCCCGGGCGCTTATTCAAAATTTGGGCTGAAAGGATGGGCGCTTCTGAAATGAGGGTGCTTAATTGAGGGAGGGGGCACTTTAAGTTCTCCTGTTTGTAATCAAGCATATTGTAGTCCCTTCATAATGTGTACACACAGATTTATCGGTATAAAATGTTGAAGTTGAAGCTGAAAAATGTTATCGTTGAAATGGAAACGAGTTTTCCTGGTATCCCTACTATTAAGAAAATGATGAGGGAGGGGCCCATACTCGATATTTTAGCCGAGGGCGGTGAGCCCTTTTTCGAGGAAGGGTACTTATATAGAGCGTGGGCGCTTATTCACGGAAATACGGTACATGTATTCTTCTTGTAATGTAGTGCTGTTTCCGGCATTTTCCAGGAATGAGATACAAAGCATAAGTTCCGGACATATGCACTCAGTTCCCCTCTCATTTCCCAGTTGACTTCACTGTTGACAGTGCGTTCTGGGATAATAATTTATGAATATTGTTTTTGAGGATTAAAAAAAGTAGGCACAGGGTGTAGACGACGTGGCTGTGACGTATTATGCCATCGTACATTACCATTCTTCTTCAGGTCAAATTTCCCCTCTACTTATATCAACTCCTTACTATTATCCTTTCAGTTGCCAGATCATCAGGATCCAGTTGTAGGAGACTGTGATGCAGTGCAAGGACCGTGTCCATTTGCACAGATTGGCTGCTCAAGAACCCAGGTACACGAGATTAAGGGTTGCTCCTTCGTCCCCTACGCAACAACACAGCTCAACTCAACTCAGCATTTTTCAAAGCAAACAAAATGACTTCCAGAGAATTCTATTTCTTTTTAGTAAAATTACCAAAGGCAATAAAAACTGTAATCTGCACTGACGAGATACTGACGAGCCTCTGTTCCACTCGAGATTTCAACTCACGTTCGAGCTTCTGGCTGCTTATCGAAATACTCTGACCAACAAGACAGCCATTTTGTTTTCTTGTCACTGAAAAATATGATCACATTTGTGGAAAGTGAACAATTTTGTTTATAGCCTCCATTTCTTTTGTAGACCCTCAACTCAAGGCAAAAGAGAGAGCACCTGGAGAGCGAAAATGTTTATCACACAACTTTGCTACTTCATCAGGGTCTAAAGATGGGTCGAGAAATGGAAGCAGTGGTGACTCGTGATCCAAGAATCCTGTCAAGAAGCCCGCATATCTTCACAAACTATGACGGCATCATCTCTGACATACTTGCCCAAATTCAAACCAGTACCGCAGAAAACAGGGATTTACGAGAAAAACTACGAGAGAATAGTGAACGAATAACCTCCCTTGAAAGAAAAGTGGCCTCAGGGAATCTCACGGCAGCGGCCCCATCTGCTCAAGTGTCTGGTGATTCAAGTGGTAGTGTACCAAACAACGAAATTGCACGAAGGTTAAACAATCTTGATAATAAGACCGCTGACCACGAGGTGCTGTTGGTTGAAAGTAATCGTTCAATTGAGCAGGCAAATCGAGATGTGGGTAATGTAAGGCGACTGGTTGAGACTGTCCAGGAAACCGTCAGAAGGGTTGAAAGAAGGATTGAGTCTATTGAGCACACCCTGGCTCTAAGAAACGTCACCTTAGCTGATTTGGAGGAATACATCAGGCAGCAGGAGTTTTCAAGCTACGATGGCCAGTTGCTGTGGAAAATAACTGAATTTGCACGTAGAAGAAACGAAGCAGTCAGCGGGCAGCAAGTCTCTTTCTACAGCCCTTGTTTCTACACCAGTCGCTATGGATATAAGATGTGCGCCCGCATATATTTAAACGGAGATGGCATGGGCCGAGGAACACACATCTCTGTGTTCTTTGTGGTCATGCGCGGTCAGTATGATGCAATTCTCCGCTGGCCATTCAGACAGAAGGTCACGTTCATGTTGTTGGATCAAGATAATGTTGAACACGTTATCGATGCGTTCAGGCCTGACCCCAACAGCTCCTCGTTTCAGAGACCGAGGAGGGAAACCAACATTGCAAGTGGGTGTCCGATGTTTTGCTCTCTGACCGAATTAAATAATCACGCTTATGTGCGCGATGATACCATGTTCTTAAAGATCATAGTCGACACTACTGACCTGTAGGCGAGATCGTGCTGTGTCTGCAGGGTTTAATGAAGCCAGGCTTTAAGGATTTTTCCCGCCGTCTAGCCTAAGGACGTTCGCGTTTGTATGCTTCCTTACTGCGGACGCAACTCATGTTGCTATGCCAATTCATGTCATGTATTGAGTGCGAGAGCAAAGGAAAATGATAAACAAATAAAGAGCTGTTGCTTTCGTCAGAGGGTTTAAATGGTCGTTATTAGAGGTACAGAATTCTAGCAGAGCTGGAAAGTTGCATCCTAGAGATTCACTTGTAGTATTTTTCAGAATAATACCAAAACAGATTGGAAGATTTTCGCGCGAACGTCCTTACGCTAGATCGATGATTGGTGATGGGATGGTTAAGGTGTTTCGATACAGTTTTTCAGAGGCCACACCGATATTTTTCAATCGCCTCAAAGGTGGTTTTTTCTTTGTCCGATCGCTATAAAATTTTTCACCAGTAATTGGCTATGGATGGAAATTTGTGAAAATGTAGTTTTAAGTAAAATCGATATTACTATGACAACAATAAATAAAAAACTTTTAAATTGATAAAAGCCGAATTTTGTGTGATCTAGACCAGCTACTGAAAATCCAACACTAGGAACTTAAAATTTGGTGTTTAGCAAACAATCTCCGCAAGAAGTAAAAACTTCTGTATGTTTAAATTCGACTAAAACGAAAACATATTTCAAACCTTAAATTTATAAATGACTCAAATTATTCTTAAGTAGCGTCAAAATGCTGCTTAATATCAGATTTTGATAGTAGGAAAATTTGGTGTATTTTCGTTCTTGCGATCTTGAAAACTAACCCGTTTTCTAACCACCTGTATAAGTGCAACTTCATTCAAAATTTGGACTTTGAGCGCATTTTGGAATATCTCTGAAACGACTTGAACGAATTTTTTTTAAATCTCTTCACATAATCTTCATAATGTATATAGTAAGGTCTGAAACTTTCATTGAGATTGATTCACTGCAACGTCTTAAAATTTCAAGACAAACCTTTTCATACGAACTTGTCAAAAATCTGCGTTACCACATTCACTGTTTTGACGTTATGCTAATTAATCCAAAATGATGCGCACTATACATACCTCCATGACTAGTACATTTTAGTTTGAATTTATTGCATCTTTTGAATGTAAAACATTGACAATACTCACAATGAAATATACTAATCATGGATATATGTATGGTCCGCGTTAATTTGGAAAAATTAGCGTAACGTGTATAACTGTGAAAGGTTTGAACCCAGGAGTCATTTCAAAAGGTTGACTTTGATCGTCCGGGTGAACGTCGTCCTGAATAGGACTGTTGTTGTTGACAGTGACTGATGTCTCGACAACCTGTGTGGTAGTCATCGTCAGAGTCAAAGGGAGTTGTATCACGTCAGTTGATGGTATTATACTCTGGTTATTGATCTGATTGGTCAATTATGTCGCGATGTTATTGGTCGTCTGTCAGTTAAGCCGTGATGTTATTGGCTATGAAGACTCGTAATCAGTGATAGGTGCGGTTCGATCCGTCTATTGTCACAGTTTAACAGTCGTATCACTGATTACGAGTCTTCATAGCCAATAACATCACGGCTTAACTGACAGACGACCAATAACATCGCGACATAATTGACCAATCAGATCAATAACCAGAATATAATACCATCAACTGGCGTGCTACAACTCACTTTGTCTCTGAAGATGACTACCGCACAGGTTGTCGAAACGTCAGTCACTGTCAACAACATTAGTCCTATTCAGGACTACGTTCACCCGGACGATCAAACTCAACCTTTTGTAACGTGTATAGTAGCGCGGATTTTTGACCAGTTCGTAGGATAGGTTTGTCTTGAAATTTCAAGGTGTTGCAGTGAATCAGTCTTAATGAAAGTTTCAGACATTATTATATACATTATGAAGATTATGCGAAGAGATTTTAAAAAAATTCGTTTGAGTCGTTTCAGAGATATACAGAAAAGCGCTAAAAGTCTCATTTTTAAATGAAGTTGCAGTTAGACAGGTGGTGAGAAAACGGGTTAGTTTTTAAAATTTCTAGCATCGAAATATGATTTCAAGCAGCGTTCCGACGCTACCTATAAAAACAATTATAACGTTTTTATTAAATAATCTATCACAGCTATTGAAAATTTAAGGTTCGAAATATATTTTCTTTTTAGTCGAATTCAAACATACAATTTTTTACTTCTTACGAAGGTTATTTGCTAAACACCAAACTTTAAGTTCCTAGTGTTGGATTTTCAGTAGCTGGTCTAGATCGCGCAAAATTAGG
>BOPM01000659.1:197822-210162 GCA_022179025.1 Porites australiensis | reverse complement strand
AAAAATACCCTTAATTTTAAGAAACTATTTTCCCTGCCAGAAGAAGCCTCTTTTCCCCGGAAAAAAAAAAAAAACTTTTCTCTTGACACAGATGATCATAACCCGGCAGTTCCATGAAATGCTGACCGGAGACGTCACGGAACCAAGAAAGATTTGTTGATCCAAACAATGCGGTTTGGAGGTCACTTAAAAGTTCATCACTCATTTTAATACTTTGCATCACAACCCTTTCTTGTTGTCTTTCGATTCTGTTTTTCTAATCATAAGTATGATATGTATAATATCGTTCTCGCTGTCATATCTCCCTATTTATCCTCTTCAGTTGTTCGCGGGGATGAAAAACTCTAAGTAGAATTCAGTTTCAAATGATAGTGGAGAAAGAAGACGAAGCTTAGTTAAAATGAAATTTCACGGTCTATGTACCTCGTCGCCTCTTTATTTTTTCCAATAAATGTTGAACGTATCCGTGGACCGAGGTGGAGCTCTTAACCAGCAAAGAATACTTTAGTTCTGACAGTAAAGTTCATCATCCAGTTCAGCTCCTGAGTCGCAACAAAACTTGAATTGGATGGCACCTATTATTATCAGCCTATTTTACTTGGACCTAAATAAATTACCATGCATATATATAACGGTCACTGCAAGACATGATTCCCGGGGCATGATTCAATATACAAGTTCCTATCCTAAAGTAAAATATGGCCTCGGTAGATGTCGGCTTCTTTGCTCTTAGGAGATTCTGAACTGTCACTAAGTCTGATTGCCTTGGAGTATTAAGCCCTTTCAAACGCCGGGCCGTGATGCCGTTACGTCAATACCTCTGTCTGTTAACCCTTCTTTGATTATAACAAGAGTGGGCTAGTTCCTGTGGAAATAACCACCTCTAATACGTTCAAGCACTTGTAATAATATTAAAACGTATAACTGTACACGAAAGCAATTCAATAATAAAATTCGCAGGCAGTCGTTAACCCTAGCGGTGGGCTGAATGACGTGGTACACTACACTATAAAACTAAGGGGTACGAAGAAAGGGGAGCTAAAAGCTGTTCTAAGGGCCTTATATCAGCCAATCGATAGTGATCTACTACTGAGCCATCCACACAAGGAAACTTATGGTCTAACTTAAATTATCAGTATTATATTAGCAATGCAGTCTACAAGCATAATACGTATTGGGCTTGCTGACCTATCAAATTGCATGAGTTCTCTATTGTAAACACATGTAAACAGTATCAGCAAAGAACGTGAAATCTAAGTACACTTACCGCTACAATTATCCTCTTATGTAGTACCGGGTTTTATCCAGATACGTAGCAGATTTCCTTTTTAACGACGAACAATTATTCTGAAGCTAGCATGACAATATCTACGGCTTGATAAGAATGAGGGGTCAATCGTTATCGCAAAACAAGAAGCTTCTTACGTGAATTGTCCTCAATGCGTGTCGGCCTTCCACGTAAGGCTGCTGCTAAAAGGAGGACCGTCGGAAACTGGAGGGTTGAGGTTTTGCAATATATCAACAGCGTTTTAAGGTTGTTTACCAATAAAAGGAGACTGTCACTACCCAGCTTAGATTATGCTAAATCATTAAAGGCTGGTATATTTCCTCGTGCGAAGTCCCCCATCTGTTAAGGGGGACGAGAGGCTCTGGGGATGAGTATGCTTTCAGGCTGATCGTATCATAACCATGGTCCTGGGCTTTTTGGTCGCCCACCCGCTGACCAAAAAGGCACAGAACTTTGACAAGAGATGTCTTTATATAGCTCGTACCATGGTGTTTCTCTCACCTTGTAAATGAGGGCGTAACATAACAGCCTTGATACTTCGTTACCTGATGACGCGGGATTCAAGTTGATCTGATCATTGTGTGTTTTTTGTAAGGTTTACGCTGTCTAAATACACTGATATGTCGCCTTCTCAACCCTGAAAAAGCACATCGGAAACACATCTTCAGTTCAACTTCTCTGAGTTAGCAACATCCGCTTTTGACTTTCAAACTAGAAAAATAGATCGATCTATCCAAAGAACTACTTACTGCCTGGCTCAAACGTACATAAACATGACAACCGAAATCCTGCATTATAATATCGCGACATCCTAAATGATCCACTCTTCCGAAATAACCTAGTTCAGCTATTTATCAAAAATCCTTCGATAATCACAGTCGATCCGGAGTACGCCTACATGGACACGGACACTCTTAGGTTTATTGAAAATATTCAGATTAATTTTGACTATACGAAAAGGGTACACGACCCTGTTAATCGCCTTAATTGGATCCTCATATTGCCCCGCGACGCTACACATAATTCGGCAACAGAACGTAGATACGACCCAGCCCAACGTCTCCCCTGACATAGCCTCCCTCTTCGCCGCTGGGGACGTTTCGCGCGGAGACCGCCCCAGCGGGCTAACAGCGAGGAGAAACGTCAACGGATGTTTTCGCAGACTACCCCTGACAATCTTCTTAGCGACAGATAAACCCTCTCCAGTACCAAAACAATTTAGTATACAAACTTAAACACACCCAGCTGTAATTCCCTTATGCATAATTTTAGTAGGAGAAGCACTTCTAAAGAAGATGCAAAGAAGATGCTTAACCTTAATCAACATAGTCAATGCACTCACTCCTCTATTATGATCTTCCTTTTGTAAAATTGAAAGGCAAACCCTAAAGCAAGCAAACATTAGCACTGTCTAAACTTGTTTATAATTGCTCTGTACTTGATACTCCGACCGATTTTGCTAAAGAAGTTAATAAGGTCATTTTCCCTTTCATATGGAACTTTAAGCCTGATAAAATCAAAAGAAACACACTGACAGGCCCAATCTCCAAAGGTGGCCTTAACATGGTCAATTTCGCGGACGTAGAAAAACCTCTTTAAGCTGCCTGGGTAAATCGCTATTGTTCATCGGATGGTCATCATTGGTGCGCGCTTCTTGAGTCTCATCTTGAAAAATTCGGAGGCTCTTTTTTGTTTCAGTGTAATTACGAGTTGAAATTCTTAGATCTAGAGGGTCTCCCCCTCTTTTATAGGAACATTTTAACGGTCTGGCAGATCCTTCATTCCAAGGTACCCCTTAGTGTTAATGAAATTAAAGAGGAAATACTTTGGAATAACCTCTTTATTAAGATCGGCGAAAAGACGGTTTTTTATAAAGCATGGGTTAGTAAAGGCATTTTAAGAATCAAAGATATCCTCAATGCTCACGATAACTTCCTATCTTTCCAAGAGCTTAAAGATACTTTTCACATTCGTGGTACCTTTCTTGATTACGGTGGTCTTCTGGCCGCGATTCCTAAAGATTGGAAAAATGTTATCTTACATGGCAATCAGGAACACACCAACGAACCAAAGGTGACTCAACTAACCGTTGGAAATGTTTCATCAAAATATGCTCGACTAATGTTTGCTGAAAAATCTTTCTGCCCACCATTAACTGAATCCTATTTAAGAGAACAAACATTCACTCCTAGTGCCGTATATGAGCTTCCATTCAAAATCACCATTGAAAATAAGCTAAGAAGGTTTTCAGTTCAAACTCATCCACAATATTCTTCCGACCAACCAACGCCTTTGGAAAATGAATGTTAAATCTTCGCCAAAATGCGAACAATGTGATGCTCCTTGTGAAACTATTAGCCATATGTTTTACGAGTGTCCTGCGGTAAAAAGTTTTTGGAAAAAAGTCATAGATTGGTGGAATCGTAAACGTTCTGAAAACAAAAATCCCAATCCAACGAAAGTTCTTTATGGATACAAACCTGAATCTAATGGCTTTCATACTTTTAACCATTATCTCTTAATTGCGAGATATTACGTTTACTCCCTAGAAACAAGTTTGAGACCCCAGAGCTGGAAGTTTTCATTGTTCTCCTGGAAATTAAAATCCAGTGCGAAAGAGAAATTGCAGTAACAAAAGGAAATCTTAACAAATACAGAAATAAGTGGACCACGCTGTGCATTTGTGAATCATACATTATTTTACACCATCGCGCGATGTACCACAGAAATGAGGGAGAAATATCCGCTATCTTTTTTGCGACACAGTCTTGAAAATTAAAAAAAATGGAATTTTATAAAACTTTTAAAGATGAATATTCTACAACTGATTATCTCTACCAGCTAAGACATTATGATGAATGACAACATTTTGGTCCAGTTTAACATAAGTAATCACAAACTTCTGATTGAACAAGGTCGATACCAAATAGATCATTTGTCACCTCCTACTACACCTACTACAGCTACTACAGATACTACACGTACTACAGATACTACAGCTACTACAGCTACTACAGCTACTACAGCTACTACAGCTACTACAGCTACTACAGCTACTACAGCTACTACAGCTACTACAGCTACTACAGCTACTACAGCTACTACAGCTACTACAGCTACTACAGCTACTACAGCTACTACAGCTACTACAGCTACTACAGCTACTACAGCTACTACAGCTACTACAGCTACTACAGCTACTACAGCTACTACAGCTACTACAGCTACTACAGCTACTACAGCTACTACAGCTACTACAGCTACTACAGCTACTACAGCTACTACAGCTACTACAGCTACTACAGCTACTACAGCTACTACAGCTACTACAGCTACTACAGCTACTACAGCTACTACAGCTACTACAGCTACTACAGCTACTACAGCTACTACAGCTACTACAGCTACTACAGCTACTACAGCTACTACAGCTACTACAGCTACTACAGCTACTACAGCTACTACAGCTACTACAGCTACTACAGCTACTACAGCTACTACAGCTACTACAGCTACTACAGCTACTACAGCTACTACAGCTACTACAGCTACTACAGCTACTACAGCTACTACAGCTACTACAGCTACTACAGCTACTACAGCTACTACAGCTACTACAGCTACTACAGCTACTACAGCTACTACAGCTACTACAGCTACTACAGCTACTACAGCTACTACAGCTACTACAGCTACTACAGCTACTACAGCTACTACAGCTACTACAGCTACTACAGCTACTACAGCTACTACAGCTACTACAGCTACTACAGCTACTACAGCTACTACAGCTACTACAGCTACTACAGCTACTACAGCTACTACAGCTACTACAGCTACTACAGCTACTACAGCTACTACAGCTACTACAGCTACTACAGCTACTACAGCTACTACAGCTACTACAGCTACTACAGCTACTACAGCTACTACAGCTACTACAGCTACTACAGCTACTACAGCTACTACAGCTACTACAGCTACTACAGCTACTACAGCTACTACAGCTACTACAGCTACTACAGCTACTACAGCTACTACAGCTACTACAGCTACTACAGCTACTACAGCTACTACAGCTACTACAGCTACTACAGCTACTACAGCTACTACAACTACTACAGCTACTACAGCTACTACAGCTACTACAGCTACTACAGCTACTACAGCTACTACAGCTACTACAGCTACTACAGCTACTACAGCTACTACAGCTACTACAGCTACTACAGCTACTACAGCTACTACAGCTACTACAGCTACTACAGCTACTACAGCTACTACAGCTACTACAGCTACTACAGCTACTACAGCTACTACAGCTACTACAGCTACTACAGCTACTACAGGTACTACAGGTACTACAGGTACTACACCTACTACAGGTACTACAGCTACTACGGCTACCACAGCTACTACAGGTACTACAGGTACTACAGTGCTACTGCTACTACAGGTATTATTGCGTCTACTAGGGCACAGCCACTACAGCGCTAACAGTGGTGGGCGGTGGCCCAGGACATTTTGGGCAGTCTTACACCAAGTACTACCCCGCGATCGTGTATATTTGGTTTATAATTTCGGCGTAGAAATCGAAATGTGAACGTAAAGACATATCAGTCACTGATCCTCGAGGATGAATGGGACGACAGATACGGCGGATTTATTATCGGGAATGGCTGCAACGGTAAGCAATTAAATTTAGGGGTTTACTTTTTATTCTGTTTGTTTGGTTTAGCTATTCTTCCTCTTTTTCTCTGGAGTTCTATGCAAGCTCTGGAAACAAGTCTGTTTTTCTTTGTTTTACGTCGCCAAGTTTGGCAGGTTTATATGTATCAAAAAATTTTTACAGCCGAGGTACTCTGGATTTCGAGTGACAAGGATGATCAAATGGCAAAAATCAAAACCCCAAAAAATCCCTGGACCAAAATTTAGCCTCCAAACAATCCCATGCCAAATTTCCAGAAAGCATTAAATGATATACCTAGTGGCTATTCGTACGGGACCTGTGCATCGACTTGTATTTGCTACTCACACGGGATTCTTGCCAAATTGATTAGGGTTAAGCACCAACAATACTGATTAGGGTTAAATCATGCTATTATTTGCTTATACTACTACCCACAAAAGGTTTGTAATTTTCACATGTAGGTATTTCAAATTAAGCTGAAGTGCCACTGCTCTAAGCCAATCAAATTGTAGAAATTTCTCATGTAGTAGTATAAGGATTAAAATCACAAATATTTTAATCAGCAGCGAATTCCCTGTTATATAGTGGTTACAACTACGAACTGTAGATTCAACACCCTGGGACTGGTTCTCAATCTAGCCACACTCTTTTTATTTTGTATAAAAATGTGCCACTGAATGTTTTTTCCTTAATAATTGAACATTGGTTGAAGAGACTTACACTTTCATGGAAATTTGTCAGTGACCAGAAATTTCAAGATGAGACTTAATTTCATATGAGTAGCCACTGTGAATGATATAACACGAGAAATAGAAACATTAGTTTTGAATACCCCCCCCCCCCCAAAAAAAAATCCCTACTTAAATCAAGCTACCCCAAAAAAGTGCCTGCCAAAATTAACCTACCCAAAACAATCCCGAAATCGAAAATTTCAAACCCAAAAAAATCCCCTGGGTTTCCATGTTTCCAAGAATCACAGAAGAATTTTATCAGCACCCCTCCTAACGATGACAGGTTTTTGAAAAGGGGGGTTCAGATTTTTCTTTAACGAAGCCAACAAAATCTGGACCCTTGACGAATATGTTGCCTGTTGGGAGAGTTAAATCCTCCTTTAGGCTTTACAAAGCGTAAGATCAGTGAAAGAAAGACCAGGTGTAAAGAAGAATCAAGGTCAATGCTTGCATGAACCATCTGTTGTGCCATTGTCTCTTGAAAACTGATTACAAATTATTGTATACCTTTGGAAACAATTGCGGGACTGAGAAAACACAATGTCTCTTGAGCGGTGACATATGAATACCCTATTTTGCTAATGTGTGGTTCCAGAAATTAAAATATCTATACCTCCTCCACGGAAGACTCTTTGATTTGCACCCCGCACCACCAGGATTTTCTGTATCTTTAAGTAACATTTGTTAAGCGTATTATTCAGCCAAACTTTTAGCTTCTTCACCATCACGTTTGCAATTATGTCTGTGTTGTTTTTATGTAAGCTTATAAGCTTGAACATTTGGGTTGCAAAGCTTAAACGTCAATTGCTCTACATTTTTGTGCTTACTCTGACACGAACATATGAAGAGAACTTATGTTTTACCCGGTAAACAACTTTGCATACAATAGCCAAAAAAACCCAGAAACTTACAAGGTTCGTTTCTGGCTGTTTATTTTTCTACACATTTTGTCAGTTTCTTCAGGATGATTATTATTTTTTAAGGACTGAAAACTTCACTAGCACTTGCCAATACGCTAGGTTTTGTGAACATCATCATGATTGCAGAAGTAATTTGACTAGCTAGGTAGCCGGGCCTTGTATAGGTTGAGCAAGAAATGGGAACGAAAATTCTTGGTTTGCACTGTCATGCCATGAAAAATAAAAGTACAAACCATACAATACAGAAAGTCTAGAATCTGGGAAATGAAAGAAGATGAATATACAAAAAGCCTTGACAAGAATGATCAATCAGGTCTGTGCAATATTTCAAAAGCGAGATATTAGGGAAAACGTTTTACCCAAATTTATAGAGCTTTGTATGGAAACGCCATGTTTGTGTCCCTTTCAGGGACACCAATATGGCCGCCAGAAACCAACAGAAACATGTGTTTTCGAGTTTTTCTACTAATGCGTGAATTCTTTGCTTGAGGAACTCATAAAGATTAAAGTGATATTTATTCTGAGACAGGGAATGTTTAGATAGCAAAATCTTTCAAAGTCAGTAATGTTTTTAACCCACATAAGAGCTTTCCTGGCCGTCAGCTAAATGCCACGTCATGCAAAAGCCTGGAAATTCACTTGTCCTCTCTCGGAAAACGAAGAACCCTTTCGAACCGAAAAATTTGTTTATATAAAGGTGTTTACGTACTGTAATACCTCATGATAAATTGAGTTTGCTGTTAGGAGTGGAGCTTAATGAAAATTCTATCTCTACAGCTCACGGGCTTCCAAACACTAAAAAATCAAAAATTGTATTATCGTCAAATTTGTACACAGAGACACGAGAGAAAAAGTCTACAAAAAGAGGGCAAGTGTCATGAGGAAGTCAATGAAAGATCTTCCGTCTGTTGCCAAGAAAATTGGAAAATCAATTCAAAGGCGAATAAAATCTACATCAATGAATCACTAACAAGCTACAGGAATAGATTGTTTGTTAAAATCCATGAATTCAAAAAGTCAAACAAATTCAAATTCTTATGGACAGTTAATGGGAAGATCAGCCTCAGAGAAAGCAAGACATCTACGGTTTACAAATTTACAACTCATGAAGAATTTGAAGAATTTCTAGATGGATGAGGCTAAAAAACATGGTAGTTGCTACTTAAACTCTATTTATTTATTATATTTTTATTGTTATTAGTTTAACATGGCTGTAGATTTTAATAGTGAATATACTAATCTATGTGACTGTCTACCCTTGAGTCCCTTGGACAACCGTGAATTTCAATCTGTAATTGGGTGTTGGTCAATCGATCCAAGCAAGTTAAAAACTGATCTGTTTGACCTAATTACCAATCCAGATAAATTTGACGAGTGTTATCCTGATCACATTCTTCCCCTACCATCATCTGACTATTATTCTGTATCTGAGATGAATAGTACCTTTGGAAAAGCTGGATCAAATGCCCTCACTCTATTCCTTTGTAACATAAGAAGCTTGCCCAAGAACCTGTGCCCTCTTCATGATATTTTATGTTGTCTTGATAGCAGGGCTAATATTATTGCAATTTCTGAAACAAGACTAAATGAGAACTCAGTTTCAAACATTGAACTCCCTCATTACTATTTCTTTCATCATGACTCGCCTACTGCAGCAGGTGGAGCAGGACTTTACTGTCTCAAAAAATTAAAAATCAATTCTTCAATAATTAGATGTAGAGCTGGTCAAGTCCTGCTGGGTCGAGGTTGATCCCTGTAATGGTAAAGCCCATGTAGTTATTGGATGTATATATAGGCACCCATCAGCCAATATAGATGATTTTACTAGGAAATTAGATGAAGTAATAAAAAATCTCAATCGGAAAAAACTTAAAGTCTATATTTTAGGTGACATCAACATAGACTTTTCAAAATGTAATGGCCATTCACCAACCAAGGACCATTTGGAAATGCTTTATTCCAATAATTTCCTACCTATTATAACTAAACCAACTAGTTTAAAGATATGGCAAGCTCTAATTTGGGAAATTATTCAAAAAGAATTGAAGTTTCTTAATAATTTTGCCTTTAAAAGAAACTGTAAAACCTTTCTATTGCAAAACCAATGATAGCGAAACAGCTCACAACCCACTTTTCTTTAGCTTCTTGTCTTCCTTGAACAATGCAGGAATAGTAATTTATAATTATGTAATTTTATTCTCCTTTTTTCTCCTTTTTTTATTATAAACTTTGATATAGCACTTTATTGCACTGTATCAGAAAGTCTAGAAAAAATTCTATATAAACAAGTATTCTCTATACCCTAATTTATTATTACCTCACAGTTTTATAATGGACTCCTCTATAATCCCTATTTACTCAAATGGGACAGTGACCAACACGAAAGCTTCGGCTACCTTGGTCACTGTGCACATATCAACAAACTTGTGCATTATATTTATTTTATTTTTCATCATTTGTTAACTTACTGATTCTGTAAGCCATCTTACACTGTATCAACTTGAATAGTGCGAAATAAACCTTGAACCTTGAACCTTGAAAGTAGAAATTCAGAAGAATCGATAGTTTCTTAGTTTGATTTTTGATGACGTCAAGTGCAAACCAAGAATACTCTCATGTCACCGCATTTTTTATGAGTTACTACCACCAATAAACACTGATAAAACATGAAACCTATCAAAAATGTGTTTCCTGCATGTAAAGGTAGCGAAAAGGGATACTCAGGGAGCAGAAGGGAAAGGAGTTTAATGTTGGTCGGACAAAAACGAGACGAAGACAAGACTCCAGTTATGTCCACCATTTTAAATCATTTCGACTTTGTTCCAAAGACACATCTTTGTTCTGGAGATTGTAGCACTAAGCTAACTCAAAGCAAAACAGAAATATTAAAGCTAACGATGTTAACCTCATCTCAATGGCCAGGAGTATTTTTGTGCTTCAGATCGATCATACGTTGCTTTCAATGTTTTGTACGTGGTCCGTCACTGTTTGGAAAATACTTTCCCATGACCCCCCCTCCCCCTCGGAATTTCCAATGATCTTCCATGGAGGGGGTATGGATATTTCCTGGAACCACACAAGTCCTTTCATCATGCATTTTTATTAATTTCCGAGAGATAATTAATCAACTCTTATTTGATTGTTATCCAATACATGTAGTATTGATTATTGTTTTCATCTATTGAATATGCTGAGGTTAATACAGTTGACTCTTTTAAGGGGGGCGGGGAGGGTGGTTGTTTGAACTGACGGATACTATACTGTACATTACACCAACTGTGAGCCCCTACAAACTATGTGACCATTTCTTCTTTTCAAAGTTTAGAAATGGCGGCATTGTGAATGCTGTTCTCTTCTGAACCTGGAACTAATGTTACTTGCAATAAATTACTTTGGCATTTGCTGCCTTTTTACATAACATCAAGCTCTTCTGTTAACATTTTTAAGACTAAATACATATCCTTTTAGGAAAGCTTTTAATTGAATCATTTATTTATTTTAATGACTGTCAAATTTGTGATGATGATTTTTAGATAGTTTTTACTAATGTAAAAAGCTGTAAAGCACCTTTGGATGCTTGCAGAAAAGGTGCTATTAAATTGTTTATTATTATTATTATACATGTATTATTATTATTGTTGTTATTATTCTAGCCTGTGATGGTTTTCACAAATAAGCATTGCAGCTGCTGTAGATTACAGAGTAAGCACTTCCACACAAAATTAAGTAAGGCATCTCGGTCATGGTGCACCTCCATGATTTTTAACTGCTTAACAGAAATAGAACTGATGATTAAAAAGTTCATGAGAACCCTGGTGAAATACTCAGGGTTCCAAAAATATTTTTGACAAAACTCGTCCCTGAGCAAGCAGCATGTAAAAATCACCTTCCCAGAAAAAAATAACTGGTTGTCCCATCATTTCAATGGTAGATAAGTTCAAACATTCTTACTATGAAAATACCTGTATTTTATTACATTTTTTGCAAGAGAATTATATGAATGGTCCAAATATTTGTACAAAACTTTGTGTACAACACAGTCATGACTAGTAAGCATTATTTTGTGTGTTAATTTGGGTTACTGCAACTTTAAGTATTCCTTTTTGTCAGAAAAGCAAAAACAGTTGAGGGGTGATATAAAACTAAATTTCATTTTGAGACAATTATTATGGCTTGGTGACTCTCCCAACTTGCAGACTTTAAAGCTGCAATGTAATCTCAACTCAAGATTCTCCTAATTGCTGCATTTAGTCTGCCATCATACTACTGTAGATTTTTAATATTCTTTTATATTCTTTTATTTATTTATTTTTTTTCAGTTTACATTTGAAGACGTAGGTGGACAACATGTTCTAAAGAACATACAGGCCCAATTAAATGGAGCTTATTCCTTGGGCAAACCTATAAAAGTTACCATCCTGGCAAATGAGTGCGATCTAATTTCAAGCTTTTTGCCTGAAGAGCTGGCGAGGCAACTGGCCACATTTACCCAGATAGGTGTAGAAGTCAGTTTCCTTGTTCCAGAAAATACACAGATTGATGATTGGAGTAAAAGGAGCCTAGAAGAAAATGGAGTTACCATTGTCAAAGCCAAGAGGCGACCAGGCTTTACTGACCCCATTGACTGGTTGTATTATCCACCAGAAGACCTCAAAACAGACATTGTAATAGGAATTGGTACACGACTTGCTAAGATTACACAGCACTGGAA
>BOPM01000659.1:172822-192822 GCA_022179025.1 Porites australiensis | reverse complement strand
TTTCCACAATTAATGAATATGAAAACGGTGGTTTAAGAATGATCGATGTGGAAAGTATGATTTAATCTTTATGACCAGCCTGGCTGAAAAGGATCTTCCAGTGCAACAGTGGTGCTTGGAAAAGCTACTTACGTTTTTCGTTGAAACCTTTTAGGGGGCTCTTTTTATTTCATTGTAATTTTGACATTAAAGAGATCCATGCATATTTCCTCCAAATTCTATTCCGAGTTACTTCAAGGGTGGTCTGAGTTTCGTAGTATTTTCGATAGTAGAAGGGAATGGCAATATATTTTGTGGAATAACAAGGAGATACGCGTTAACAATAGGCCTGTTTTCTATTAAAAGAACTTTTTAAACAAGACATCATATCGTAAATGATCTATTGTTTGAAATAGACACCACAAATTCAAGTCCAAGGAGAAACACGTTAACCTATATCACAAACAAGTGAACATAAGTGCCTGGGGGTTCACATAGATAAAAAGCTTAGCTGGAGCTGTCGTCTCGATATGATCTGTAAGAAGAGTAGCGTGGGTATAGGATCCATGAGGATTTTGTTCCCTTAGCTCTCTAGAAACAGTTTATAAGTCAGAGGGTATTACTGATACAGCCATATCTTGAAAATTTCCTAACTTTGTGGGACATCTGAGGTAAATTTTTAAAAGATAATTTCCAAAGATTTCATTTACGTGATGGTGAGATACGCCCTTCCTGGAAACCACCAGATCGTTGTTGGGGCTGATTATTTACCACAGTTGGTTGCTCGCTTATCTTACTATTCAGGTTATCGGAGGAGCCAATGTACAAGAGGTTTGATTCAGGCGGGTTCATTGGCAAGTTTTAGTTTAGGCTCGATTGGGAAAACCGGATTTGGATTTTTATTTCAATGAAAGGCGAAATTCAAAGACAGATTTTACAAAACCGTAATCCTTTGCGACATTGGGCAGATCTGATTAGATCAATAGAGAGAAGCCTAAACTACAGTACTTTATGAAATTTGGTGCAAGAGAGTTAAAACCCGTTTGATTCAGAAGTAGATATACACTAAGTCAAAATTCCTCTGTATATGCCAGTCCCGTAATCGCATGGCTAAATGAGAACATTTCCAGGCCAGTCGGTATCGTTTTGAACAAAAAAACGTTGACTGTTCACACTTGGTGCCTGCGCACCGTATAGGTGTACGGTACTGGCACTAAGGTGAACACACCCTTTTTTCAAGTATCGACGCCAGAGTTTAGGCACGGTGATTATCTCCCTATTACGCTCAATTTTGAAAATGCCTTTTGACACAGCGAAATCAAGCAAATCAGCAAATGTGTGTACAGTTACATTCAGGGTACCCAGTGTGTGGCATTGAACACAATACCATTTCGCCAGGGTGGTAATACCCAGGCTCTGGTGCACTGTCCCCAAGTATGAGCATAACCTTAATCTGTTGAAGTCAATCCTATCTATGCATCGGTGTAGTTAGAAGTATAACTGAAATTCTCTTTCTGTCTCTTGTTTTAGCGCGATGGAACATCACTGTTCAACTTTGTTTCTGGGTACCCATCATGGCCTGAGTACTTACGGAGCATGGCAGAGGATGGAACTTGGGGCGATCATTTAGTTCTTGTTGCAGCAGCAAACCTTTTTCGAGTTCCTGTCCGTATTATCAGCAGCCTCGGCCGAGAAATAGTTGTCCATCCTGAAAATGGATGTGCAGTTGCCGACACAAACCCACTTGTGCTGGGACACGTTCACGAATTACATTATGTTAGCCTACAGCCCAGACAAGGTAAATTGTTCTTTCCAATTGCCATTAGTATAGGTAGTTGCATGATTTGTAGTGATATTTGGCGTAAATACCACGAGTGATATTTGGAAATTGTTATACGTAATTTCACGAGCCGTTGGGCGAGTGGAATTTGAGACAATTTTAGAATATTACGTACAATTCATGCTAGTATTTGTTTATACTACTACCTGCAAAAGTTTTGTAATTTTCACATGTAGGTATTTCAAATTAAGCTGAAATACCACTGCTCTAAGTCAATCAAATATCAGAAATTTCTCATGTAGTAGTATAACAATGAAAATAGTAGTGGAACTAGAAACCGCCCGACATGTCACAGAAAGTTTGGTGTTCTGAAGTAGATCAAGGTCACAAAACCAAAATTTCGTAGAAATAGGCTCATCTGTGATAACTTTGTCTTATAACTTTGTTACAAAATGCGATAGCATTATTACAAATTCGGACAGTACAATTTCCTTACCTTAAATCTCCTATGAAGCCCCCGGAGGCTTATTTATTTGAAACACATTTTAGAGAGGAGCTTTATAGAGACGGGAGCCTTATTTGAGAGGGAAGGGGCTTATTCGAGTTTGCAAAGACCATGGGATCAGTTCTCCATAGAGAACTAGATTGCACAGTGGAAAAGCTCGAGTACAAGACGTTGGAAGTCATGCAGCCTAACATAAAAAAAATCCAAACTTCCAGCTGTTGAATAAACCATCCTGGATCAGATCACATAAGTGTTAAAGTTGCGATCGATTAAAGATATATTATTCATAAGGCATAAATTATAAGGGGAAGGGGGCTTATTAACTTGCCTCTGAAAAGGGAGGGCTTATTCGAGAGGGGGGCTTATTCGAGGGTTTACGGTATGTTTTCCCATGTACAAAGAAACGTCACACCCTCTGGAGAGAGTTCTGGAAGTCAATATTTGTCACCGGAGGGACTACTTGAGACAAAAGTTTGTTATGGACCTGAAAGGTGATAATTTAAGGTTTTCCTCATGCGCTGCCAGATGTCCGAAATTTTCTGACGTCGGGTTAACGGCTATTACTCGAGCCCCTTGACTGGTAAGAAGCGGCGAGTCGAGAGGTCATTCATTATCATCATGTTTATACCAAATTTCTTTCACCAATACAGTACGAAAGCTCAAAATTTTTCAAACAAACAAACAAGACTAGAAGTTCATAATTCTGGACCGTAGCATGAACATTTTTATACCCTGACTTGTGCCAGAAAGTATATAGAACAGCGCTCATGCACAAAAATCCCATGAATAAAATCTCTGCTAAAGTTCGAATATCAATCATTTGTTGATGCTAACTAACAATTAAGGGCTGTGTATGTTCAGACTTACAATAGGCACACCGCACTATCAAGCTTCTGCCAACATGCTTCCCTTTAATAAATCCACTAAAACTGGTAGTAGTAGTAGTAGTAGTAGTAGTGTTAAATACCCTGTGGTGACTTTCCTTCCATTCTGCTTTCTTTGTGCTCTTGATCCCCCTGTCATTATCACTAAGCTAGCGTTTTATCAACCAAATCTTCGAACCATTCCAGTACTTGTTTTACTGAATCCACCCGTAGAATAGGTAATAGTTCAGCTCGTCGCTGTACAAATAGGAGACATCTCAGGAATTTTGTCTTTCTTTAAACCATCAGTTCCGTTGGAGATTCTCGCCCGCGGTAAGCTCGCTACTGAAGCTTACACAAGAGCGCTGGAAGACGGAAAAGGGTACGCAAGGAGAGTGCCAATCATGATAATTGGGCAGAGTCGGACGGGAAAGACGAGTCTGAAGAGATCTTTAAAGGGAAAATTGTTCAATCCAGATGAGAAAAGTACGGAGGGGATAGAGACAGATCCGTCATATTTCAGAGTGTCTACAGAACTTTGGAAGACGAACAAGAATAGCGAAGACACTGAACCAGAGCCAAAGTTTTTGTTTGAGCAACAGGCAGCCCAGTTGATACATGAAAGCTTAAAGGAAGAAATGGCAAAAGAAGCTTCTTGGAATCCTTACAATCACGGGACTAAGCCGTCAAAACCAGAGCCAACGTTTTCGTTTGGGCACCAGGCTGAGGAATCCTCACGGAATCCCAGAAATATCAGGACTAAGCTATCCAGGATATTCGAGAAAGAGAGAGAACTTTCCGATGAACCTCGCAGTAACGAACGTTTGCGACAAGACCTCGAAGTAGCTGAGAAATTTAAAGCCGACTTAGGGATGGCCCCATCATCTCAAGACTACCAAGATCGTCTACGTGGGCCAAATTTACCAGAAGACGTAGCGGCCTTGGTTCAGGGGTTGCTCAAAAATAGTAAAGAGGTTGAAGATGGAGATGACATATATTCCATACTGTGGGATTTTGGAGGACAGTCTGTGTACTACGACACGCATCCAATTTTTATGACAAAAAAGGCCATCTACCTTTTGACTTGCGAATTAAGTTGTGATCCATACCAGACTGTCATAGCTCCCACGAAAAGAGGACTGCGTGGGAATATAAAGGACACTTGCTGCAGCAAAACGGCTCTCGATTATCTTGATTTCTGGATGTCATCTGTTTATTCCCTGGTTAGTCCACAAGCGCTTTCGTCTGACGATTTACCCCAAGTAATGTTTGTGTGTACGCACGCTGATAAACCCTACCGCCACGATGTCAGTCCAGAAGATCTTGCCTCTGGAATCTACCATTTTTTGAAGCAGAAGGTTTATGGAAAACTTCTCAAAGGCGTCTTTGCTGTAGACAATACAAAGTCAGGAAGTGCAGATGAGTGTAAGAGTGTGTTAAAGCTGAGAGAAAAAGTACTTTCTGTTGTCCAGAAGCTTCCACAAGTAAACGAAGCCATTCCTCTGAAGTGGTTAAAGTATGAAAGGATACTCAGCCTCCTGATCAAAGAAGGTTATAAGTGGATACCCATCGAGAAAGCAAGAATAATTGCCTCAGATGAATGTGGAATTAATGATGATCAACAATTTTCAACACTTTTAAACTTTCTACACGATCAGAGAATTTTGATACATTTTAATGAATCGGCGGACTTGGCAAACATAGTTATTTTGAGCCCGCAGTGGCTCATAGACATGTTCAAAGAGGTAATAACCGTCAAAAGTTGGGAGAACGTAGATGAAATGTTTGCGGACCGGTGGCGCAAGCTTGAGGAGACGGGAATCTTGGATGGACAGCTTTTGGATCATGTATGGAGAAACTTGATTGATGACCAGCAAACCTGCAAGAGCCTCATTGCAATAATGGATCGATTTAGCCTGCTTTGTTCTTGGTCATCGGAGGGGCCAACCGAACAGTACCTTGTACCATCTATGTTAATGTCTCCTCCAACCGAGGATGTTCTTAACCATCTTGCTTGTGTACGGGTCCCTTCACTTTTTGTGGTTTTTGAATCATTTAGAGTGCCTCCAGGCTTATTCTCCCGACTTGTCCTGCTGTTTCATCAGTTGTGTCTAGAGGAATGGAAGACTGAAATAAGTCCTGAATTGTTCAATAATTTTGCTATGTTTCACATTCTTCCTGATCTTGCAGTTTCTTTGGTATTAATGTTGCATTCTTCGTCTATCGAAATCATTTTTCACGATGCAAATGATGCTTGTGAACTGAATATAACCCGCGACATTTATTCGAAGCTGAAATGTCTTCTTGAGCGTATCTGCAAGAATTTCTTCTGGTTACAACATATGAGGTACGAAATGTGCGTCTGCTGTCCTGTGTGTTCTCAGAAAGGTGGTGCCAAATGTCGTGCTCATGATACGCGTGGTTGTGAGTGCTTGCACTTTTGGTCGGAGAAAGAGTTGCGTGAGCGTCCATGTTGCGGGAAACCTGGCATTTTTAGTGATCGCTCAATTCCCATCAGGATGTTCAAACACTGGTTTGTATGTTCAGAATTCATAGAAGGCAAGAGTCCTCCCAATCAGGTTAGTTCTTTAATTAGTACTGTAAGACACGTGTGGTTCCTTCATGTAATATTTCAATCAAACCTCCAATTAAGAGTGCACTTCATTGACGATGTAGCTTGTCCGATACGCTTGTTGATACGCGGGTAGCAGAACGGGAGAAGATCGACACTATCAGGACTTAATTATATAAGTGGAAGTGCAGAAGATCTAGAACTGAAGGAGTATATTTCTCATCCCTATCGTAATCGGGGCTCTTGGGTCTGTGATTAAACAACTAAGAATGTGAGTCAACTTTGGAACACCCTTGGGATCATTACATTACTCCAGAAAGCTTGATACCTGTCAAAGCCAATAGGATATAGCTTGATGCGTTAGAGAGACTTGACCATCTATACAAACAGGTGGTGTGAGACATGATCATTGTCATCGTCATCATCATCATCATCATCGTCATCATATTTATCATCAACATCGTCATCGTCATCGTCTTCATCATCATAACTAGGAGTTAACGTTGACAAGAGTTAATTTTTGCGGCGTAAGTTTTTTTTATAGGACGCGAAGCGATCGGAGAAACAGCAAGCTCGGAACCGAGTAAAGGTTTGGTGAATTGAAGACTTTATTAAGTCCTTCATATTTCATTTAGATAGACCATGATATGTTTGTGTTAATGGACAATATTTAACGCCAAAAAATCAAAGGTATCGGAAGAAGAAAGACTTCGAGTCAGTTGATTTCCATTCGCAGATGACTCTTACCTTCAAAAATGAAAGAACAGTACATCGTGCTAAACATTTCGAGAACTCGCAATATCTGTTTACAGATGTCTACAAACTAATAGATGTTAAAGAAATATTCGAAGTTCAGAAGTATCGCAAAACGTTGACTCTTTTGCTTGTTTGTTTTTACGACGTTGTATGATCGTTGATGTGTCAACAACTGACGTTTTTCAACAACTTGGATAATTAAACTCTATAGCGGTGCCTCCATATGCAGCTAATTAACAAAATGAAACAAAACATCTCTTGGCCCTTCATCAGTCATCAATAACTACTTAATAAGCTCTCCAATCCACCACCTCTGTGCTCTCTTCCTTCCATTTCTGCCTCCAGTGGCAACTCTACAGGTAATAATACTAATATCAATAACAAACCCTGGTAATAATGTTCTTGTTGATTACCGTGATACGAAAGATGATGATGATGATGATGATGATGATAGTGATGAAAAGGATGATGATGATGATGGTTGTTAGACGCAATTTTCTTATGGAAACTAAGGTAAAAAAGGATAAAGTTACATATGGCAATTACTTAACTGTAAAAATGGTGTCTTTCCAAGTAAGTATAAAATCATAAACGATGAGACCTAACAGTTTTATAGGTATACGTTATTTCATTATAAGATTTAAGTGTGTTCTAGAGTATCCTATAATCACGATCTCCTCTTCTTGATGCGTCTAAACAAATTTCAAGTGACGTCGACTTGTCTAGTCGAGAACTTCACCTTTGCACTCATGTTTACCCAGGATCTCTTTCCAAACGTGGCCATTCATATGGCCAACAAACACTATTTTTGTGATGCGGTAACTGAGCAAATCTGATGGTTAAGCCTCAAAGTTGACGAACGTAGGATTCCCGGAGTATTTTCGCACTGCTCTCGACCCTGCAAGTGCCGTTGAATATAAAAAGCACTTTTCAGAACTGCTTTAGGTCTTATCGTTCATGGGCTTTCATATTCAAGTGACGATATGTCTCAGTCAAGTGTAAAACAAGGCTTTGTTATTGATTTTAGGAAAATTTCTTTCCTGTTTCTTCAAAGCAGCAAGGTGTGACTGAGCATGACAAGACTGAAAAGCGCCACATGTCTTGTAATAAAGGTAAATCCTTTGTACTTGGATGTATCTTAGGGTCGTAAATTTTAAACATTTCCGGAGGGCTGCCTCTGCTTCCACTTTTTGCTGTTTTCATATGCAAAGTCTCGTGGAAACCAATAATATGAGGTCAATCTTTAGAAAGTTATTCTTGCCTCTTTCATATTAGTCTTGTCTTGTAACTGGATCTGGATCTCGTAGAAAGAAGATGCACTTGTTGGACTACATTTGAATTTAAATTTTCTTGTGGAAGGTATTTTGGAAACAAGATCTGATAATTGACAAACCCACTGGTCGAGAAAAGTTAGTTTCCCTTAGGAGTTGCAGTGTGCGCCTCTCTTTCATTAATATAATACAAGTTAATATTTACAGAATTAATGCAGTGTCTATTCTTTCTTATTTTTTAATTAACACGGCAATATTAATATTCTTTTTGTAGTAACTGCGCCTGAAAATAGTGCGACTCAGCCACCAGAAGTCATGGTTTCTCTTCTTATGAAAAAGGATCTTCATGAAAAGTCAAAACTTTTGGATAATTGCCGTCTGCCGATCGACATTTTGGTACTGACGGTGGAGGACTGTGAATTTCTTAGTTGCCTTTCTTGCCTGAACCCTAGTTTCTGTAGGTATTTCCACAGAGATCTTGGCTATGTGTACCTGGGAGATATGGGAGAATATGAATCAAAGCTAAAAATTGCTGTTATGAAGTGCTATGTGGGTTCGAGTTCTGCAGGGGGTTCTATAGTTGCTGTAATAAACGCTGTCAGAGTCTTGAAACCGAAAGCAGTGTTTTCTGTGGGTTCGTGTTGTGGCTTAAGCGCCGACAAAGTTAAACTTGGGGATGTAGTAGTTTTGGAGAAGTTAATAACATACAGCCAGTGCAGAGTTACAGAGAATGGTGTTGAAGAACGTGGCGTTAAAGTTCCGTTGAAACCCCATCTTTTGAAAGTGATATTAAGTGCCGATGTTGGTTGGAAGCCACCTTTGAAAGATCCAGGAGCACGAGAAGTAAAGGTTCATCGTGGTACGTTTCTGAGTGGACCAGAGATAGTTTATGACCACAACCGGTGTAAAGCACTCATCGAAAGATTTCCAGAAGCAATTGCTATAGAAGGAGAAGGTGAAGGTAGGTTTTTTGAAGATTCTCTCTCAGTTTCTAACAAAAGAAAACTTTGTCAGTACAGTGAAACATCCAGTCTGAAACTGGACCACAGTTGGCCGACCAGGTTCCGAAAAGAGCAAAACCTGCAAAACGGTCCATTTGACGAGATTACGAGAAAAGTCTGATAAATATTCAGTTGTCTCACCTTCACTTATGAACATGAAATTTCAGTAATAAGGTCATTCTAATTTGCAAATCAATATATAGAAAAAGATTCAAAAGATCGGCAGAAACCAAAAAAATATGTTTGGCCGAAGTCGAAGAAATAACCTTGAGTTCGATGAGTCCGGACTTATACTCTAGAGTAAAATAGGACTCTTTTGACCCAAAAAATCCCAAAAGCACTCCATTTCAAGATAAGAACGTAACAACGCAAAGAATGCTAACAATTCTCATAGTAGTTAGCAATTTTATAAAAATTATCAATGCCTACTACTATGTGTAGTTTTTGCTACAGACGAATCTGTTAACACGGCCCCCATCTTTGTGCCAGAATTTGAGTTCGTGCCATGGTTGGCCCGTTTGAAAAGCCATTGGTTGTCTTTACACTAGGCTATTAAGTAAGACTTAAGAGCTGCTAAGTTTTACTTAACCAAAAACTCGTGTTTGAAGGGCTAAGTAAAATCTCAAGTAACTTTATTTTGCATCTCATTAAAGTCAGAAAGTTGAAACGATTCAAGAAAGTTTCAAGCGACTTGAAAACCATCCTTATGACCGACTTAGATGACTTGCGGTTACTTGCGGTTTCTTGAGCTTTGAGAAAGGCGAAACATGTCAATCAACTTAATTATGTTGCGTGGGAAAATAGCCCTAAGTTAACCTGGAGTAAAAAAAGAATCGGTTGTGTGTGAAGCTTTATTTTCCTTGAAGTAATTAAAATTTACTTGTCTTGAAATATTTCTTAGCTTATTTAGGCTCTAGTGTAAAGACTACCATTGTTTTACTGGCCAATCATGTTGAAGAGAAATTTGAAACGCCTCTCCGGTAATTCGTAGAGTCCGTGGGGCGTCCAGAACAAGGACCTAGGTGCTGCTTTAGCATTTTCCAGGCTCCTATATTATGGGAAAACAAATCGAAAAAAAAATGTGAAATACCGCGTGCGGACTGGGGAGAGAGGGTGAGGTGCAGCCTGGAAGCATTTTTATAAATACCTTATTCCGGTATACCAGCTCCTGGTACTGAAATCAGTCTCCAAGATTTCCCAAATATTGATGCGCTTAGATTTGAGCAAAAGCTGTGCTGATCAATCTGACCAGGAAGAAAAACGTTTTTGCGATCCTCAACAAGAGCATAATTTTTCAGTTATTTCCTCGTGTTGTTAGATGTATTAAAAGCCTTACGATCTTGCAATGGAATGTCAGCAATAATCGTTGTTTCACCTTTGATTTCTCTCATGAGAGATCAAGTCGAACAGGTAAGATACGGATAGGGTTCTCGGCTGCGACCATAGGAATCGGAGAAGAATCGGACAAGGAAAAAGATATAAATGGCGAATGCGAAATTGTTTTCGGAAGCCCTGCGAGCTGGCTTTCCAAATCATGAATGAAGTAACTGAAAGAGGGAAAACTGGACCGTCAGACGGCTGCAGTGGTTTTAGATGAAGTTCACTCTGTGACAGAATGGTGCGTTTGACTATTCATATGGTTAGCCACGGCTTTTGGTTTCCATTTTTTCGTTGAATTGTATTATATGGATAGAAATCATTTCGCACTCAACTCTTGCTCCAACAGTGGTCGGTTTTATTTCTCCAGACAGACAAAAGTTGTTATTTGCGCACAAGATCCAAACCGAGGGAGCCAAACACATCGGCTAAGACAAGAGATTCCCCGTCTGTGTAAGCAACTAGCTCATTGTTTCGTACAACGTTACAGCCAAATTCGTTTTATCGCGCTGCTCGTTGTGCTAGCTTCGAAGGAATTTTGGGTTTTGGCTGTTGTATCAATCAACCTAGCGGACCTCTTAGGCAACAGATGTTCATTTTAGCGAGTTCGAAAGGCATGGTTGTGATTTGTGATTAGTGGATGTCGATCCGTTTTTTTTTTTTTAATCCGTCTTTTGTTTTTTTTTTAAGGTTCGTTGCTTGTGAGCGTCCTGTTTAGGGGAATTGTCGACTAGTTTGCTTTGAAGATTTTTCTAATCCTTAATACGAATGTCTACCTCACTTGCAACAATAAAACGAAGTCCCCCTCCTTTCCTCGACATGAATTCCACTCACACTCAGGATTTCCTCAGCTATTTTTTAACAGTCTAGTCAAGAGTTATTCTCAGTTTGTTTTTGCGCCAAAGTTGCGTTGTGATTTGCCCACCCCCACTCACAGAAAAACCCAAATTTCCTTCAAAGTTTGTAAAGATGCGCAGCGCGATACAACTAATTTTGCCGTAAACAAAGAAATTCTAGGAACTTTCTTTCCAAGGCATATATATTTTTCCTGCAAAACTGTGTGTCTTCGAAAGATAGCATAGAAGGCTTATAAGGCCACCTTAGAAAGCTTTGCACACACGAAGTTCAGCCCGCGAACTCGCGCGAATTCTTCCTTGCACATTTTGACATAGTTTTGACATGAGAGTTAACGACAGGTGGGCGGATTGCCCTTCCCGCCGTTTTTCGCTCGCTAGCTCACTGTTTCGCTGCTCGTTCGCTTTTTTCGCTCGTCTACACTAACCGAGAGCCTGGCACAGGCTACGCGCTGCTTCTCAGACGTTACCAGCCGGGGTTAGGTTACGTCAGTGACGCAGTTTAACCATGTGACCCTTAAGTGACACTCTCCTCGAATAATAAGATTCTTTCCAAACGGTTGACCGGACTGTGAAAAAAAATTAAATTTAACCTAAAGGACTTAATTGAGTGTCAATGTAGCTATCACAAAAGTACTCATTGAGGGTACTATTTTTACGTCTCCATTTGGAGACGGGACCGCCATCTGCGTAGTCATCCGAGCAATGCAAAGTTTTATCCATTTGCAGGGCAAGGGCAGTGCCTTCATTTGGCAGTTACTTTAAAACCCTGAGTGCTGGTCCGTCCCCGGGAATCGAACCTGTCACCTTCCGCTCTGCAGCCTGTCAAGCACTCTGAAAACTGAGCAAATTCTACTTATTCCAAATTTTTTGGATAGCGGTATCGTTAAGGCAAGCAGACGCTTTTAAACTGTCTATTTCAGTTTCGCAATGTATTTGCACAACTAACGTTGACATCCTTTGTTTCCTTGGCTGCTTTTATTTGACATTAACTCGTTTGCTTTGAAGTAGTTTTGTGGTTGTTCTGAAAATCCTTGTTATGAAGATTTTGATAGTTTGTTTATTGCCGAGCTTTCGCTTGTGCTTAGGGTTTCATTATGTTTAGGTTTGAAGATCAAGGTTAATCCGTATTTGTGTTTACAGGTTTTTCCAGTGTTATTTAGCAATTAATGAATGAGGCTGAGTAGGATATGAAGAATTAAGCAGATCGAGGAGGGTGGGACCAGGCTCCGCATTGGGGGAAAAAGGAGAAAATAATCGGCGTGGCCGAAGCGAGCCGAGAGGTAGTCTGGGGAGGGGAAAGGGTGGCGGAGCCTCCGCAGCGTCCTCCGTAGACCTTTCCCCCTCCCCAGGCCACCGCCTCACTCGCTTCGCTCTCTTTTTTTTCCTATTTGGTCGCGTTTTTTGCTTTTTTCCCCACTGCGAAGCCTGGTCCCAGGCATAAAAATTCTGAAAATTCACGCTTGACGTTTTTGCTTTGATGAAACAGTGCTGTTCGAACCTGACTTGACCTATGTCTTCCAATTCAATTAATTCAGTTCAATTTATTTTCTCACAATATTTTAGCTAGTGTTAAGTTACAGCCTTTTTAGCTAGTTGTTTACAGTTACAAACGTTTCTTTTTAATTATTATTATTAAAGTGTGAGTATGATGGCCTCCCACTGGCTTCAGTTTATGTCAGTCCATAACTCTCGTTTTCCATTACCACATATACCATATTTAGGAGTCTACGCTGCTGCTCATGACCTGGACATAGAGTGGATTGTCATTAAAGGGATTTCTCACTACGCGGACGGCAGTGAACCTAAAACGAACTCTTGGAGATCATTTACAAGTTTAATGGCAGCCTCCTTAACAGCTCACATTCTAAGCGACACAATTGTTTTTCAAGACTTGCCTCACTATGAAAGCGCTAGTGAGTATTTTCGTCTAAGTGTGTGTGCGTTTTTTTCCCATGCTTAATAAAAATAATAAACAAAGAATAAAATAAAATGAATAAAAATAAAATAATGAGGTGCACACTTCTCTCCCTTTTTTTTGTGCGGTTTGGAGGACTTCCAAGTCGGATGAAACACTCTGTCGAGGTGTCCGTCTTGTATCTCAGAGCATCTAGTGTTCAAATGATGCTCCTAAAAATTCTCAAATAGTTGGGTATTTTACCATTCTTGGTCACTTGAAAGTTTATTTTACCTATATATCGCATATTGCCTTTTACCAAGTGGACGATTATTAACCTACTGATTCTTAATTTCAATTATTTTGCCTTTCTGTTTTTCAGGTACTCAAACTTTGGCGGAAAATGTGTCCAAGCAGACACAAGGTGTGGCAAAAGGTATCAAACGGCCAGCCGACTCGGTTGCCGAATAAGTAATTTTTTGGGTGTAGAATGGAGGTTGGTTAAGAGCTGCTATTAATAGTTTATGTCAAATTACCTCTCTCTCAGTAAAAACCCTTCAACCCTTAAAGTGAGCAGCGTCTATAATTCTTAAAGCTCTGGCTCAAGTGCCACACCCAAATCCTGCACCTGCAGTGTTGATTTTGGCTGAGACTGTTCATTTAGTACCTGACATTGGAGTGATTTAAAATTATGTGCTGAACCTATTCCACTAAATTCATAGTTAGTATTCCTCAAGCCGAGAAAGGGACGTGGCTGTCGAGTATGCAAAGTTTACTTCTTTTCCAACTGACAAGCGTCGAATTGCGACCAATCCATTTTTGTTGTTGTTGTTATTTCTCTTGACTTACTTTCGTTTTTTTTCCTACTGTAGGCCCTCTTCCTGAGTTTTGCAAGGTTCTGTGAGACACAAGTTTATTTCTAGTTTTCCGTAAACACTGATCAACATTGGTCCACCCTGAGTTCACTGTTAAAAATCATTCCAAATGAGAAAAAATACCTGTACATGTATTGTTATTGATGAATAGATGCTTCGGCTGTTTAGCTGGTAGTTAAATTGTTGTACACTGTGGGGTTTTCTGCAAAAACGTTTGACAACAGAATTGAGGAAGAGAAATGGAAAAATGTTGTAGCTACTCCTAGAAAACATTTCTTTAGCATGGTCAGTGCAACACTCAAACTTGGCCATCATTTCATTGAATCCTTTCAAGCCTCATAAGTATCTTTTACCGCAGGTATTTAAGTGGTTGTAAGGCCCAGTTCAAACGTCGAACTTTTCATGTACCGAACTTAATACCTACCCGCCACAAAAGTGAGTCCTCTCCAACGATAACACCGAGCATAGACAAACTCGAGAAAACACGTGTATAAAAAAATAATGCTCTAAACGTTTATTAAAACAATACTCCCAAAACTCCACGATTTCAAGATTAGCTAGGCGTTTCTATATACTCGTTTCACTAAACAATTAAAACGGGATAATTATTCTAATTTCTAAAGACTAATGCGATATTACTTTTGATAATTATTCTAAATTCTAAACACTAATGCGATATTACTTTTTTTATACAAAATGCACAGTGATTTTTGAACTGCTTAGTCTACAACGTATTTTTAAATTATCTTCTTCGAACACACTGTAATTGTTCCCTTTTTAGTTCACCTTACCTAATTACAGAGTTCCTTGTCTTTCCTTTAGTCCAGCCCGCCGCGACTCCTTCCGAACACAACATCACTTTTACCCGATCCCAAAACCTCCAAACTCCAATAGCCGCCTTACCCTTATATCTTTCACAGACTTGCTTCGGCTTCGGTCTCCCGGTCTGCCGCTGCTCTCTAGTTCAGTTAAGTTTTTCGCAACCGTTCTTGGAGAGATGTTATGTAACGCACTCAGCCTAGTCCCTAGGCGTTCTCGGCTCGGTCAATCCTGGACTCTATCAAAAATGTTACGGTCTTGGAGAGACGTTACGGTCGCCACAGTACTTCCCCTGCTCTCTCAAAGTTTACAGCTTTCCCCCCGACAAAATGACTTCTTTTGCCGTGAAATTTAAGGGGACGCCTCTGCTGAAGGGATTTCAGTGTTGCTTGTGTTTCAAGGTCTCTCTCTCTTACACTCTCTCTGAACGGGCCTTACGCACTGACTGTTTTAGCGACGCGGCTCCTTCTTGATATCTAAGATTTCCAAATCCCATGCAAATGTAAGGTGTGGCAAAAAGGGACTATTGTAAAAGTTCTGATCTAGTAATTAACGGCTTACAACCAATAGAACGGCTTACAATGAATATTTTACCGAATTAGTTTTATAGCAAACAATAAAGTACTAATTACAACAATGAAAGTTACGCAATAGCGTCCTGAGTAGACTGTTCACAGTCCTCTACTTTTCCGTAAGATCATCGAGATAGAGCGCTTTGCGTTACGGGCTGCCATCTTGCACGAGTGTCAAAACCACTTAGGGGACGGGGGCGGTTTGGGCCTAATACATGTGCATGTGCTTAAATTTTTACTCAATTTTAAGCTCAAGAAAACCACCCGAAAGACATTGTTAAAGTCAATATTCAGTGTAGATACGATCGGCTGAAGACCAGTCAGTGAAAAACTTTATGATTTTTTTGTAGACATGTCAACACTCAGTGAAGTGTGCCTGTACAGGCCTATAAGCATGCTCTTGAAAAAAATAAAAGAAAAAACAAGTGTATACCTTTTAATATTGTTAATATTGTATAGCAGAGGCTTATCTCGGCCAATTGAATTTCTGCAAGCATGCTTTTGAAAAATAAGTGATGTAAAAAGAAACGAAGAAACAAGTGTATGTCTTTTATTATTGTTGATACTGTATAGTAGAGGTTTATCTAGGCCAGTTAGCCCCTTAGTCAATTATTACTTCCGATAAAGTAAATTGTAGTTCCATAAGAAACGGCCAACGCAAAATTTGTATATATTTTACTTGTAATAGTTAACTAGCTTGGTGTGCAAGGTACTAGATCACATGGATCCAAAAGGTGTAGGTCAAATACAAAGTCCATGAGTGTTTAGCTTTGAAACTTCCTTTCACCCTGCATGTTCAATATGTTTAATATAAAAGGTATCTGCTCTATCAGTTGAGCTCAGTATATTTTTCTCTGAGGAATATTTTAACTAGTGCTAAGTTACAGCTTTTTCAGCTAGTTGTTTATAGTACGTCTCCATTGAATTAATATTAAAGTTCGAGTGTGATGGCCAAGTGAACCATTCGGTTTTCTAGTTGGCCACCATAGTGCTAATTACACCAGTTTGAAACTATACATGTATACAGGCGAGGAACCAGAAAGAGCAAAATAGAAAATAAGTAATAGAACAGAAACTAACAATTAAGTACAATGACAGTAAAATACGAAAGATTTTTAAAAGTAATTCGGACAAGTTTTAAAAGAAGTGAGTTTAGGCAAAACTAGATAATGTTTGGTTTCGACAAGTATTGTAAGTATCAACTTTTATAAATAAAGTTTTGATAGCTTTTTTACCTCTGTCGTTTTGTTACTACTTTTGTTTCAAATTAAGAGGATTTGAAGGCCCGGTATAATGTGCTTTTTAAGCCCTATTTTAACACGAGCACGTTTTTCTTGAAAAAGTTTTGCTTGCTATTGTAAAAAGTTTTTTCCACTTGTCGAGGATTTGCTATAATAACAAGGAAATTCTGTTCGTGTAAATGGAGCATGATTCTAACAGCTCGTCTTTTACCCAATCGAATCAGATCCTAGTTTTGTGATACAGTGAAACATCGATATATTACGAACCTCTACACAACGAAGTCCTCGGTGTAACGAACGGAATTTTGTTACCCCAGTCCCTTGGCCCTTCGTCATATCGAGGTTCCACTGTATAAACTCACATTGTAATCGCATAAATCAATGGTTGACCATGCTTTGAGACTGTTCAATAAGCCTGCTAAATCGTCACAACATGGTTTGCCGGATAATGTAGGGAGCCAATGATGTGAGCTAATGTTATACTAGTTGCGATGTGAGCTAATGTTGTGCCTCTGCTGGAACGAATTGGGAACCGAGAGGGGGTGAGGGGTCTTAACCCGACCTACACCTGGATGAAAATACGTTAAAGTCAATCGTTCCGGCAATTCCCTTGGCCTTTACACGTTGGTTTCAAAGTATGCTTTAACGCACCTGGCATAACGCATCCCCTCAACGATCTTTTTAGTGCGATCCATTCTAGGAAATCAGTGATTTCCGCTATAAAAAATAAATACAAACAGATTAGGGTTATAAACTGCATTCATTTATTTCAACCGACTAGAGGGCAACTTTTCATACAAGTGTGGACAAGGCCTACCGTTTGACCGCTGAACTTATGCACAATCCAAAGGATTAGGTAAGCTGGTTTGCTAAGAAAGTCGTACTAAGGAGCAAGGGTAGCGCAGAGATAAAACCACTTGCTTCCTATCATTGTAGCTAGCGATAGGGGTCCTTATCTCTGGAGCGACTTAGTTCTTATATATGCGTAACAACAATGATTTGTACATTTCTAGTTATTTCTATATAATACATGTAAATCAGCGTACAAAACAACCGACTGTTACAAAGGAAAAGAAGTGCAAAATCAGGGGAGGGGTCAACTGGGGTTTGGAATACTGTCATTTGGGTTATACAGTAAGGATGCATGGTACAGTTAGGACAGTTAGTTTAATTGGTGGGCGGCCGTCGGTGCGAGAGGTCCTCAGTTCGATCCTCGGTGACATCACATATTTGTTTCGACTTCTCTCCTTTCTGTGTAGCTTTAACTTGCCTTATATACCTTTAAAACTGAGCATTGATGGAGAGAGAGAGTGGGGACGGGGTGTGTGGGTAAAATGAACGCACCGTTGGGCTCAGATTTATTAGTTGAATAACTGTCACGAGTTACCCCACCCCAAAAGTTCATAAATTGACCCTCTCCCCCCCCCCCCAACCGCGACTAACCTTGTGTATGTATGAATGTATATGTATGTTTCACTTGCTTTTGCTTTTCTGTTTCCTTGCTGAATTATTAACAGTATAAGAGCCACCCTGCTTAATGCACAATTATAACTTCAAGCCGGTATTTTTCGTCCTTTTAAGATATCTTAAAATTTCAGTGTAGGTGGTGGTGGTGACGGAGGTGGGGGTAGGGCAACTTGCAAATTTCGCTTGATTTCTTGACGAAACTTGTAACAATTATTCCACGATCTTCCTAGCGAAATACAATCATAAAGTGGCGATATATAGCAGTAGACATTTAAGGAACAGTGTCACAAAATTTATCAAACTTTACAGTCAAGGCAGGTCAAGCGTACCCCGCAAGATTCTCTTAAAGAATTGATTATTAAAAAAAATGAATCCGTTAGTCGTTCCCGAAACTAGTGTCAAATTCAAATCGGCATTCCTGCATGTGTAATGAGCAGTGAATATTTCAAAAGAACTTCTCTGCATTTGGTCAGATTGAAAATCTTTGAATGGATTACCTTCACATCAAATCATCAGGGAAACTGAGCAGGTAGAAATTTCGTAACTGAATCGAGTGTGAATTCACGGCTCATTACGCATTCGGTGGCTTACCGTATTAACAGATTGAAGCTGTCAGAGAAAGGACACGAGAACCAGGGTGCCCAGGCTCCCCAACCCCCACAAAAGAGGATTAAACCTCGTGATTACATTTCAAGGCTATACGTGCTCAAGAACCTAAATTTATATTAAATAGTCCCGTATCAGAATCAAACTGTCATTTTGTTCATTAAAATCGACATGCACGGATGCACGGGCAATTTTTATCATACTGGCAAAGCCTATCCAATGGATCGTAAACGACCCTGGCCAAGTTCTGAACCGACCCTTGAAGGTTATTGAAAAAGAAGGCGCATTCTTTCAACAAGGATCTTACACTGCGTCTCCCACTTAAACTTTTCGTCATAATACTCTCGCAGAGAGAGCGATTCGTTGAGCCGAATTTGCCTTTCTTTCTGTCTCGCACGTCTAATAGCTTTACCCCACTCCTCAGCTTCATCGGAGTCTACCACAAATGACGATCCAAAAGTTAAAGTCTGCAGAGCTTTTCCAAATCCAGAATTATCACCCACCAAAATGGGAAGGCCAGCGGAAAGAGCTTCGAGTGCTGCGAGACCAAAACCTTCTGTTCGTGACGGCATAATGGCTAAATCAGCCTCACAGAAGAGTTTTTCTAATTCATCACGACTCTCAATAAAGCCTCGCACGATAAGTTGGCTGCGAGAAATGCCGCACTTCAGCAAGTTATTTTGGACCTCTTTTTCTTTTCCTTTTGGCGCCCCGACAAATATTAGAAGATAGCTTTTATCATTCAAGCCTGCTACAGCTTGGGCGGCTATATCGTATCCCTTTAGTTCAAAGTCTTCCGAGTCACCCCGACCAAACACTAAGATGCGGAACTTTCCCCTCTCCTCACTGGCTTGCTCCATCTTTTTGAACTCCGGAAAGATTCCAGGTGTGATATCTATCACTTGCTGATCCTTACCGTATGACCGCAGGGGGGCGGAGATGGCTTCCGCTAGCTTCGGTCCAATAGCCGCGACGATTTCAGCCTTCTTACACAGTTCTAATTCAGCTTGGTGTTTTTCCTCGCCTTTCGGTAGCGCTGTTTCGCCTTCCTTAAACATTGCAAGCTCTTCACTGGCAGTGTGTACTATATGAACTCGTTTGCACCTGCGCTGTTTTGCTATCGCCTGAGCTGGTGCTCCGAGCTTCTGACCATGGCCTACAACAACATCAATATCATGATCTTCTCTAGTAAAGCTTAATCCCCTGATGGAATCAAACCCAGGCATTGGCTCTGGTGTGGCAAGGCTTACTCTACATTCATTAGCTTCTTGCTTCTCTCTTTCACTGTAATATGGCAACAGAAGGGTAACCTCTACCCCAGGCTGACGTGCCAGGTGCTTTGCTAGTTCTCTGTTCAGCGTAGATAATCCTCCTTTTGATGATCCCCATTCACTTCCGACTAGCGTTACTCTTAAAGGGCCTCTTGCGAAAGAGGTTGATGATCCCTCAGATGTGGCATCCTTAAGAAGGAGAGAGAAAGAATTAATTTAAAAAATTCATCAGTACGGGTATCCGGATTCTGCCGAAGGCGGGAAATTTTTTTCCTGTGGCATCCGGACTCCGGA